>JAWQUT010000005.1:3308973-3324130 GCA_033807755.1 Ellobium chinense
TTAAAGTATAGTCCCCTAGTGCGGTTGTCCCATTCGGACACTTCCAAAAATTCCAATATTAATTTCCCCATCCGAAGATCACTAGGGATGAATTATATGTTGAATATGCAGCTATGCTTGAATCACACTTACATTATTACACTAATTTTTCAACAAGCATTAAGGTGTGCAAATATAAAAGCTGCTTTATGAAATTTTCAGAATATTATCATGCACTGTGTGTACTAAGTTTGTTTTGTAAATTTCAGAACTGTGTATTGCAAACTGCGGATTTTATTCAGAGAATTCATGTTTTTGTGTGTGCGGATGTGTGTGTGTGTGTGTGTGTGTGTGTGTGTGTGTGTGTGTGTGTGTGTGTGTATCACTCTGTAATAATCTACAGCAACAAGAAGAGTGACTATCACCATCACCACAAAGTAATAACACATTGTCAACAGAATGCTCACTTAATCCCCTATTCGTAAAAAACAGAAACAGTAATCAAGGTTGCCAAAGATCATTAGGATACGTGACTTTGATTTAAGCAGATTAAGTGCAATCTTCTTACTAGCAAAATTACCTCCCACATAATACATTCCATCAATATTTTCCGCTTGACCTTGTTCCTTTGAAGACGCCATTTATGGTGAGCAGTGACCGTAAGGCAAAGAGTTATGGCCTACTATAGAGATGTTTTCTTTTCTTCCCCAGGATCTCATTTTCGTGAAATTGGCAAGCCAAAATACATTCGCCAAAATTACATACTACCCGCGAGGAAAAAAAAAACAACGTTCTGATCAAAATAAATTTTCAACGGGCAAACAATTAGTAGTGATATTGTGCTGGGGGCGGTAACCCATAAGCCGAAACGCAAATGCGGCCATTTTCTAGTTACAACCTCTGTCCCATTATTTGGACATTATCGATTATAGTAGGTTTTTTGTTGTTTTTTTCTATTAGTACGAACAGGATTTTCAGTTTCAGCAGTCTTGTAACGTCACTACTAACTACTAGTTACTCTAATCTTTTGCGTTCTACACACATCTGAAAACGATCACGCGCGCCCCGCGAAAAGTAGATCTTCACGAACTGTAATTTCTAATTAATCGTGACAATTAAATCCTCGTGGAAAAAAATATTAACTTATATAATGCAACGGCAAAGCCACCGTCACCAATACTACTATCATGATCATCAATAGCTGCAGCAACCGTTGATATAGTTAAAGCAATAATTCACACTCTTCAATGCAGCTCTTTACATAGTGTTAGTTCGGATGTCGTCACGTGCCAGTGGCACTTTAGGATACCGGCACTTCTGAAAATTCTGACACAAATTTTAAAGCCAGCCTGGCTATATTTAGTGGGATGTGGTCTCACACACACACACACACACACACACACACACACACACACACACACACACACATAATTTCTCCTATATTGTAAATATATTTTCTCTCATTTTCTGACCCTCTTTTAAAGACCCAGATTCAGGATTTCACACAGGACTCACCTTGACCTCAATGACCTTGACACCGTCGCCATCCGGGTTCGGTAAGGAGATCATCCTGGTTTTGCTAGTGATGTGTTCAATGCCACACATGAAGGCATCCGACACGATAGCCACTCCGAGGAAACACCACAGCATTCCCAAACAGTACAAGAAAGCACGGGCTCCCGTGTTCCAGGTGTACTCGTTGATGAAGGGCATAAGAAGACCCTTGTCTGAGCACAGGTAGTTATCCAGAGTGTAGTTCGACATTTTGAAAGAAGAGACAGCTATGTCAGTTGTGCCTGCCTTACGGTATTGTTAATATTTCTGACTGGTTGCCGCGGATTTGAACTTTAAATATAATAATATAACATGAAATAAGGTTACAGTGTGTACGATTACCCCCCCACGAAGCCTTGTGTTAGATCTATCTAGACCTTAAGTCAAAGTTTTCATTTCGGTCATCACTGAAACTGATAATAAACACTGATGTAAGATTTAATGTGAATATGTCTTGTACTAGTTCCGTGAATCTGTAGGAAAATCCAGACACGCGTGTAAAACAATCCAGTGACTCCTGTTCATATTTCCAGTTTCGAATGTTTGCGTATTTAAAGTTTCTATTCCTCACAGAATGATATGAACTGAAACTTCATTCTCACTACTGATTCTCAAGCCACAGTGGATCTTCTTTTTCACACTCGTCCTTTCAAAAGATTTCGGGTGGACAAAAAAACACTGCAGATTCGTCACACTCGGTGACACTGAAAATATTCTGTTGCAAAAGATCCTGCATATCAGATACTGTACTTTTAGATATAACGCCCTCAAGAGAGTTTGTTTTTTTTTTTGCCTCCGCTTCAGCTATACATAATATTCATAACCAACTACTCCAAGTTTGGCCAGAAAAACAAGACCAAATCCAGCCGGCTCACTGGACGCTGCAAAGTTTTTATGTTGTTTACACCAAATATACTTCTTACAGGTCAGTGCTAGTTACGTCACGTGTCCATTATTAGTGCCTACTCTGTGCTGTAGTAATACATCCATTCACGGAAGTTGGATCCAACGTTGCGTCCTTAACAACTGTGTCTCCAGGGCGGTTCGCTGGTGTCCGTTCCGTTATGCCAGTCTCTATTGATTTAGGGCGCAGAATCTGTTACGGTGCCATTTTTTGCATCATTGTTCGGCTGTCAAATTATAAAACAAAACAAAAAAAAATGCAATTAGACTGAGAATGAATGAATGAATGAATGAATGAATGAATGAATGAATGAATGAATGAATGAATGAGATCAAGTACAAATTAGTTAACAAAAAAAAAACAGGGAACAATGAGTTAATAGTTCAAATAAAAACGAATCGACAGAACGGCGAAAAAAACGAAGGAACGAAGGAAGGAAGGAAGGAAGGAATGATCATGGTGTGATCCAGCGTAAGAAAACGAGTCACAGCACTCGGGTCAATGAAACAAATCTATTATTTCTTTGCCATTCACTGGGCACAGTTGTCAGTTTTACCTTTACACACTTCCACTACCATTACCGTTGCTTTATCATAACAGTATTTGTAAGATTACACGGATTTTACCCAGAGTCCGTTTGCTCAGGCTTAAGCAACAGTTAAGATGTAGTTTAAAAAATGTTTTATGTAGTCCTGGACATTTCCGTATCGCTTCTTGAAGAATATGAATTATGTTTGAAGCGTTCCGTCATTTCAAATACAAGTGTCAAACGGTTGATTTGTTTTAGGAAACAGGCACTGCAAAGCTCAAGCATTGAAAAAATCTCCATTATGTTAACTGAATTCGTGAAAGGACAAAACTGGCATCTAGAGGAAGATTTAGATTCGATGGGCTCATTACTCAAAAGAATTGTCAGAGAAGAAGAGAAGAGAAGAATATATATCAAAATTCAAAGTTGGAATAGAGTTAAGAAACAAAAGAAAGAAAGAAAAAAAGAAAGAAATGCCTAAAACAATTTTCCGACAGAGGAGCGCCTTGATGGCATTGGAAAACGAAATAATGAAACTTGAAGAGTAATGCCTAGAAATGTAGACGAGCTTCTTGACGACGATATTACAAATTTGTAGTCCCGCAGAACTAATCACGGCTGAGATACCTGCGAAAATGCAAAATAACCTTTCAGCAACATGATGGTGGAGCACCATGCAACGCTAGCTGTAAGACGACGAAAGATAAGGATGACCGCTATCGAAATACTAATAAAAATTGCAATGTCAAAGATTCAAAAAGGTAAGTAGACAATGTAACAAGCCATATAGTATGTTGTTGACTGCACTCATAAAAGTGAGCAAGGAAAACAAATTTGATGCATTACAGCCCGTCAAAATAAGGCTTATGTCGCCAGACTAAGAACTGAGGTAATTCTCAGCTCTGAAAATGATAAGGATAATCCATTACCGAACTTTTTTTTTATTGTAGAAATAAAGTGCTAAGATTTGCTAATATCAGTACATTAATATCTACATTGCGAATTACAAGCTTTGCATGTTCTCCGCGAATTAATGAGTCATTAAGATCAATTTGTTTTCTTGCAGCATACATAGTGTAGAAAAAAAATCTGTAGTTAATTGCAATTTCCAAAACACCACAACAAACAAAATTCAAATTCCTCCTTTTTTTTTTAAAGAACGATTGAAGTCTACATGCCGAAAGGCCACGATGACTTATTTAAAGTTTCATGCCTGCTTCAGACCCACCTAAACCAAATGCAGCCTTTTGCCAATAAAGAGAAAAACGAAAAGCTCTCGCAGTACAAAGGAACCATGGGACTAAATTAGCACAGCTCTCCAGATAAGACTGAAGTGCAGATTCTGTCCTGTCAGAGTCAAATAACTACGCCGTCCTTTGAGGATGTAATTTTTGTCCTTCCTAAAGACAGTGCCTTTTTTCAGGCCAGGAATTTCAGTAATCAGGGATACGTTTGTTTGGTCCCGATGGGTGCCCGACAGAAGCGGTCCGTTTATTCAGAAGGCGATTCTAAGAAACGGAAGTATCGGTTTCAAAGCAAGCCAAGATGGCTGCGACTGATGCTGAAAAGCTAGCAAAAAGTGCTCTGGTTTGCGAGTGGTATTTGCTATAATGCCTACATACTTCCGTTGATTTTTGCCACATCTTCCTCCTCCGACACAAGGCCATTGATAAGAAGTTCCAATAATAAATTTGAAACCGTAAATGGTGGCCGTCATTTTGTCAAGCTCCCACTTCCAGTGTACATCAAAGATCCACACGGCTAATAACGCAAAGAAGCAAAAAACACTTGGCAGTAATTTCCTTCGTATCTAGTGAGGAAAAGTGGATGTTGCTGACTACGGACGCTGATTGAATGTATAAACCGGTTGAGTGCAACATGTCAAGAATCATGGGAAAAAAAATTCATTGAGCCCGTGAATTATTTAAGACAGCTCATTTATTCATTAAGAATCCAAAACATAGCGGGGCGTGACGAATTCGAATCCTAAGGCTCGATCCACTCATTAAAGTTTGCGAAGGGTTCGATTTCCTGACAAGGAACCGACAGAAGGAATTAAAAAACAAAGGGGGTGGATCAAGGGAATACACTACACTAAACTGAATTCAACAAAGACATAATAAGGATTTATTTCCAGTGGAGATATATATTAATTATAATTTATTATATGACAGAATGCTCCTGCAGCTATTTCTTTTTTTTTAAAATTAACATTTACTCATCTATGTTATTTTAGAAATATTTGCTTTGCGAGCTTTGTACCACTTTTTATATCCTGATGACGGCTCCATTTATCTAGTTTAACAATGGATATTCGTTACCATAATCACAGAAATGCCTTTAGTTTCATTGTTTGTGTAGATCATAGTTGTGCTCCAAATCAAATATTGATGCCACATTTAATATAAGTTTAAATCAGTATCGATACTCGTTTTAGAGCTCCATGTATTCGATATATCGATAAAATTATTCGGACCACATTCCTGCACTAGGTCCAGGTACTGCTGCACGCTACCATATTGTAGATAACGAATGCTCTGTTCTTTTTTAAAGCTGCATGTTTGTCTATGTGAGTGGCCTCAAAAAATCAAAAATTCGTATCTAACGCCCAGGTTAAGCAGCTCTTTCTAAGGATGTTTACAGCAAAACCGTGAGAGAGATAAGTGAAGCTCCATGCTAGTCTTTTTTGTTTGTCGTTTCTATGTTGTAAAACATGATAGTGAAAGGAAAACAAGTCCTAACCGATGATTTTTAATAAGAGCAAACTAGACATATGCCACTGTCACAGCCTGTGTTCATTCACATAGCTAAGCGGATCTCCCACGGTTAGCAGGAGTTTAGTCTTGAGATACAAGCCGTTTTGAAGGTTTGTATGGATGAAATGGACTAGATCTAGGTCTTCTTGTATTTCTTATAAAGTTGGTTTGTGAACATCAAAAATTAGACTTGGACTACATCTGTGCTGTGATAAAGCAGAGGTCAAGAGAATACTTAACAGTAACAACAATAACAATATTTTACTAGGCTCAGGTACTCCGTGTCAAAATGAGCATATACAGTGGAAGATCTGATGGCTTATCTACTGTAAATAATGATGACAGTAATTCGTTAAGTCCACAACCATACGACGACGAGACAGCGGTGAGAGTATCTCTGGTAGTCAAGACTTGTCATTGTACAGGTCCCTGGAACTATTTATTATGTGGTTGATATTTTAAGATTGCTATGGGACGGAAGAGTAAGGCAAAAATGTGGCAGAATATAGTAAAATTTCTCTTTTCAAGAATTTAGACGACAAATCTTTATGCTTAACTCCACAGAATCATGCTGAAATACGCTGTCGTTCTTCTTTTGCCTGCTCTGGTTTTTGCTCAGAGTGTCGACCTCAGACCATACAATACCACGGCCACCGCAATGTTCCTTATATCTGACATCGACGGTGATGGTGACTACAGTTTCAGCGAAATCCATGCTAACTTCTTGGTAAGCTTGTTTAGAGTATGTTCTCCACCTGACTGACAAAATGTCTAAATGCTGACAAATGAAATAATTACTCATAAGATGCAGACAAGGTGAAGATATCCACAACAATACTCTTAGAGTAAATAGGATCCTGCCTGCCTGCCTGCCTGCCTGCCTGCCTGCCTGCCTGCCTGCCTGCCTGCCTGCCTGCTAGGCTGACCGTCAATAAATTTATCTACCTGTCTGAAAGCATCCGTTGTCACGTGTCCCCTGTCTGTCTGCCTCCTATTTTGTCCTTTTGTCGATCAGTCTGCCCAGCCGTCGGTCTGTTTTTATGTCCCGTTAACAGTTATTTGCAAGCCAGTGCATGTATTATCTATGAGCATGCCTAATTCCGCCATAACGGTCATAAGACATGCAAAATTGAAAAAACCTTCCAATATTTCCAAGACTTAGAGTAAAGACATAGAAGATCTGTAATGAGTATTTGTTTGATATCAGATTTATTAAATGAGTTATATGTTTATCGAATTGGCGGAAGCATTACATTTCCCGAAAGTTACGTCATTAGACTTTACATTTCCCGAAAAACGTTTCTCAAGTGCCTAAGTTTCATTTCCCGAAATTTTGTTTACGATTCCCGAAAGGCAGACCGGTTTATTAAGGCGTTAGCAGCTCGCTTATTTTCTTCCCTCGCGTTCGTTCTACATGTAGACTACAGTTATGTTTACAGTGAAACAATTGGCAAAAATTACTGTTCTGCCGGTGCAAATCAATGCGATTCTGAGGTGGATGTGTGAACTTATATTACTTAGGGCAGACCAACACGCACCACACCACAACATGCACGCATGCACTCACAGGCACACAGACATACAGACATACATACGCACACAGACACAAATTAAAAATATAATAAAGTCTTCATGTCCTGCCAGCGTATAAGACAGCCGTGCATTCATTTAGCAAAAGCCGCCATGGACATCACGCCATTTGAAACAAATCGTGGAGGCAAAGGTATCATAATTGCCGGCTACAAGTACAGATATGAAAGATCTACTAAAGTGGAACAGGTCTGGCAATGTACTACAAAGGGATGTCATGACCGGGTTAAGACAGATTTTGAGAGTAGCACAATAGTCTGGAGCCGTCTCAAACACACACATCCGCCGGAGAGTACTGAGGCGCTAGAAAAACATAGACTACGGACCATATGCAAGAGAAAGGCAACAGAGATTATCAATCAAGCACCATCTAAGATCATAATGAAGGAGCTCAAGGAAAAGGATGACGGAAATCTCTTGCCCAAAGATCTGATCGCCGTTCGTCAAGCCATGTACAGGGAACGTCGCAAGCAATACCCCAAACTCCAGTTTCAAGAGAGGAGGTTCATGCCGCCTTGGAAGCAATACATGTCAAATCAAATTCAGATGAAGAAATGCTGTATATCAATGGCTCTGAAACCGGGATCGTTATGTTCACCACCAAGAAGAACCTTTTCTTCCTTTCTGATCCAGATGTTCAAATGTTTGGGGATGAAACGTTCGAATAATATCCAAAGCACTTCTTTCAAATGTACACTATTGTTGGATACAAGAATGGACAGTATACTCCTTTAATAACATCCTTACTGCCATCCAAGAAACGATCTGTCTACAAAGATATGTTTACACATGTTGCTGACATTTGCCAAAAGTCTGGAGTATTCCCCAAATTCACCGAAATGCATCTTGATTTCGAGACTGCTGCGCATCAAGGACTGAGGGATGTTTTTCCAAATATCGTCATCAAAGATGCCACTTCCATCTGTTACAGGCTTGGTGGAGAAAAATGCAAACCTACGGCTTAGCTCCTGTGTATAAACAGAGAGATAATCCCGATTCATAGTGGCTGAAAAACATTTTCGGTGTCATGTTTCTGCACCACAGTGACGTAGAGGACTATTTTGTGTTCAATATCATGGCTGAAAAACCCGATTCCGCTCCAATTGATGCCTTTGCAGATTACCTGCTCACAACATACATTGACTCCAGCTCTGCCACGTTCCCTCCCCACCTATGGTGCCAGCCCGATGTCTCTGCTAAAAAGACCACAAACGGATGCAGACGTTTTCACCGGGAATTTGGGGCCATGTTTTCTTCACCCCACCAATCAATTTTTGCCTTTCTAGAGGTTCTGAAGCAATTTCAGGCCAAAACCTACCTTAAGATCAGAGCTGCCTCAAGTCACACCATTCTGCAATCCATGCGCGCAAAAGATAGTGAAGCTTTCCTGAAGGAACTACAACAATCATATATGATGAAAACAATTCCTCTCCAGATGTATGTGCATCAAATGGCCATGTGCCACCAGCCTGCCCACTTGTAAATAGACTACTTTTTAACTGCGACTTTTAACAATAAGAAATCAACACATTACAATTAATATCCAAATCGACTTCCTTCTACCTCCTCGTGGTGATTTGGGGGCAACAAATGCATGTGTACCGTAATGTAAACCTGCTAAAAATTGTCACATGCATTTGGCTAAGAGAAGGAGAGACTTTTCGGGAAATGTATACTACTTTTTCGGGAATCGTATGGCTGGATTATGACAGGATTAAATAAATTTCGGGAAATGTATTGCAACCGAATTCGCGAGCCTCTGGCGATGAGAAAGGCAGACTATATTTTTTTTATTTTTTAAAAATCTAGACAAAAGGAAACCCTATGACAGTGAAAATAGTTACAAAACAAACGACGTCACATACTCATACGCCTAGAGGTTTCCCAAGGCTTCCAAATGAAAGTATTCGTAAGCGGGTCAAATATGTAACGTGTAATGTAACAAAATTTATTACACACTCTTATGTCACCTGCAAAAGGTCCTGTTTATATGGTAAAATGAAAACAGCAACGTTTTGACACTTGCTTTCAAAGACCTATGACACCAACGGCGATGGCCGTGTGAGTCGCTTCGAGTACACCAACCACGTGGATCAGACTCAGCCATCGCTACACGAGTTCTCGCACGCCCTCTATGACATCTACGATGTCGACGGTGACCACATGCTGGACGAACATGACTTCAGAAACTTCCACAGGTTGATGGATGGTAATTCAGACGGCATTGTTGACTTGCAGGAATACGTCAGGTAGGCCCAGTAGTTTTGTGGTCGGATGGTTACAACGATGTACTATACTCGGAATGGCATGGGTTCGAGCCCAGCCATGACCATGCTGTTCATGTTATTGGCTGGATACGAGATCTATGAACCAATATTGCTACATCTTAGTCGTTATCGCCGTGGATGCTTACAGCGTTATATGCTTTTCATTGATCCTGTGAACTAAATAAGTAAAATGCTCATGATTTTGTGTTATGTCCTTGCCTTACGTGGAGCAGCGTGGCCAAATGATCACGGCTTTGGACCCAATATCTAAAGGGCGGGGTTCGCTTCCCAACTTCGGTGGTGTTGTAAGTGTCCTGGGAAAGCATTTCATTCACATTTTCCTTACTCTATCCATCTGTAAAATTAGTACCTGGCTTATAAGCAGTAGAGATCTTGTCACAATGCTAGTGATCAGCTCCTGTGAACAGCAGCGGTACTGAATGCTCCTCAGGGAGCTAAGAAAGTGCCCGGGTGATCAGGCCTGCAGGGATGCTGTTAGTTTGAAGTCGTATGAGCAGGCATTAGCCTGGACATGAAACTTATAAACAGCATTATAATCACTATTTTTTTTTTGCTTCAATCAAACAAGTGATTGTGAGTGTGTGTGCGTGCTTTTTTGTTGTTGTTTTTTTGAAGAGGGGACGAGGTGACCCAGTCTATTTAATTCCATTCGCCAGAAATCGTGTCGCTTCTGGGGGCATCTCCTTATACGAGTTCCACAGTAGTTCAAATTGATGATGACCCGAACTTTTCAACACGTAAAAAGATCACACAGACAGACAGACAGGTAGACGAACAAACAGACAGACAGACAGACAGACAGACAGACAGACAGACAGACAGACAGACAGACAAGGAGAAAATAATGAAACAGTGATGGTCTTCCTACCCTTTTATTACGTCCAAGGTGTGGACACTTTCTTTTTTCTTTAATACTGATCACAAATTAACGTCGTAACTCTTCGACTTTCAGATACTGGACAATTCTCCTGGAGGATCTTGAACATCTCCACCTTCCTAACAACTAAAACTCGCTATGACCACCAACGATCCATATTACGAGGAGGAACCAGGCGGCGTTTTAATCCTTGTTTCTGGCACTGGGGTCTCAAAGATCACACAATCGCTTATGTCTCATTTACACAATCAATAAAGGGATCACGTTTAAAGTGATACTGCTTATGGGTATAGGTACATCCTCTTATTTTAGACTGTATTGGGAGAGAGCTTTGTGTAGAAATACGGCCAGCTGCTAAAAGATGACAGAGTTTGGCTAGCTTTAAATTTGTACGGACACCCCCCCCCCCCCCCCCCCNTTCCAACATACACACACCCCTAGTGATATACCAGAATTACCGTATCAATCCTTGTCTTCAAAGCAGAAAATTAATATTATGAAAGTTTCAACATGTTGTTAAGTTTAAACCTATCATCCATGTCTTAAAGCAAATCCTACCCTGCATCCTTTTGATAACTGTTTTCTGTTCTCCAGGCAACCAGACCTATAAAAAACTCAGCCAAACACTCCGGCGATCAGGTTAAAACGTTGTAAACTTAAAGAGGACTACTTAAACACGACTTAATAAGGCGTTCCGTGGAATATTAAAATCCGTTCCATATTCAGAATTTCTCCACATAACAAGAATGTTCGCATCCTCACACATTCGTATTCACACAAACAAAAAAAAATTTTAAAGATCTCTAAGTCTAGAGTGTAATGGTTCGTAGGCATACTACGGAAACCTTTGAAAACGAAAATCTCTAAAGAATTGTTTGGATTTTTTATACATGCTCAGAATCTATATTAATAAAACGCTTCAGCCAAATTTGTGTCACAGATTTCTTGAGAACTACGTAACGTACAAACATGCGATTTTCACCTGAATTCGTAGAAAAATACACAAAAGGTAATTATACACATCAGTCCTCTTTTATTCTTTTACCCGTTTTAAAAAAAAATGTGTGTAGCAACGAAATACAATCTCCGATAGATCTTTTCAATCCACCCGATTCGCCAATCGTCCAACTTTTTCACGGAGTCTAATGCATTCGTCTATGATGCCTTTCGGTGCGCTAGGTACTCTTTCGCTGCTGGTGCGTTGCCTGCCTGCCCATTTGTAAAATGAGATGTTAGTCTTGTATGATATAAACAGTGACATTCAAACTTGAAAGTATGTCAGATCAATGCCGGCGATGAAAACAATTGTAAGCTTTATCATCGATAGGTATGAAATCCAATAACAAACAAGGACATTTTATAAAAATTTCGAACGTTCCGGCAAATACGGTACCTGGAAGACTTTTATTTATAATGTTTGATACATCTTGGGTCTAGCGGCTGAAAACAGCGTCTTTAGAGTTTCATATTAAGAATGTGAAAATGAACCGAGGCATTCAAAGTAGTCAGTGTGTCAAATCAACGCCAGCCATAAAAACAATTGTAAAACTTTTATCATCGATGGATAAAGAAATCCAATAACAAACAAAAGCATCTAACAGAAATTCCGTACGTGCCATTTAAGGGGCTATTGAAAAAAAAAAAAGAACAACCAACAACAAAAACAGAAGAAACAAACTAAACTGTCTTGTGTACATCCCTACAAGCTATTCCTACACTCACCGGCAGCCATTTCTCCCTTTGCTTGTAAAGCATTCATATCAGAAACCATCAGTTCAATTATCCGGGTAAGAGTGCAAACATCTTTCTCTTCAAAGACTGAATTTCCTATGAGCTTTGAGGAACATTAATATGCTAAAACATGTGGGTCAGTGTCCAAGTTCCTATGTATAATACAGAGACCGACCTACAAGGGTTAATCGTTCCCGCCACTGTGGTCTCAGATCCTGGCAGATTACAGTCTACCTGTTCGCTCGCACTGCGCCAAAAAAGCATTAATCAGTTGATTTCTCATTCCTGACTGTGGATAAGTAATAGCATACCAGTACAATTATTCCACATCAGCTGTAGGGTCATGCTGAGGTTAATGACACGGTCAGAATTGGGTAACCAGAATACAAAACCAACAATACGCGTAGTTGTTAATTTTATAGTAAACAAATGAAGTACTGGCTGGCACTGACGCAGTGTACTGTGTTGCTATGGGTCATGAAGGAGTCAGTGTTTGCAGGAACAAATCCATTATTGTGATCTGGGTCTGTTCACTGAGTTTGCCAATAGACATCAGTGGCTACTTTTTATTAAGGTTTATTCTACGAAAATTGGTGACCAGCGAGTCAGTGTTTGCAGGAACAAATACATTATTATGCTTCGGGTCTGTGGCTTGAGTTTGTAAATAGAATTCAGTATCCACTGTTTTGTTGAATATTATTCTACGGAAAATTATAGCCGGCGAGTTCTCTGCTACCTGTTTCATTAGACATGCTTGAATCTTAAGGGCTCAGAAATCCTACCACGAAACTGTCGTTCATGTAGAAATTTACTGAGTCCTCATGTCTGCTGTCATGACAAAAATGCATGTAATATGTATTTTGATTTAAAGTGCATATGTTATTTATAGTTCATATGTTATTTATAGTGCATATTATGTTATGCCTTTCTTTCACAAGATGGCAGATTTATGCACCGTATTTAATCCTTTCAACTCTTACCCTTCATTATGGAAATGCTTATTCCGCTGAGCACTGCCCTGGCCATACGGCCCGATTTTTCGATACCTGGCGTTACGTACTTCAGAAAGGCAGACTTAAATATCAGTCTTTTGAATTCAGAGGGTTAAATTCCCATATCGCCCTCAATCTCCAAAGAAAACCTCCTCAAAAGAAACTTAACCCTAAAATTCACTCCGTCTTTCCCCCTTCTCCCTTCCCCCCCAACCCGCATAAGGCTATGGTACTTTTTAAAGCCAGACCTAAATATCAATCTTTTGAGTTCAAAGGGTTAAATTTCCATCTTGCCTTCAGTCTCCAAGTAAGGCTCTTAAGCAGATACTCAACCCTAAAACACTGCATAATGCTGTGGATCTTCGTACCGTCTTCCTCCTCCTTCCCAGGCCGAAAAAGAAGGAGAGAAAAAGCAATGAAGAAACCAGCATTTATGGCACAGAGGGCATAAAACGTCTCTTAAAACAGGTCAATAAAATGCCTTCTCAGTTTTCTATTTGTAGTATTTTTTCGGGTCAGATCCGTGTGTTAAGTTCTCAGAACTAGTCTAAACTGTCCTTCTATCCATGAAAACTGCCATTCATGTTGAAATTTCTGGTCCTCTTCTTTGCACCGCGTTTAACCTTTTGAACCCTTACTCCCACTACGTAATTGCTTCTTCCAAGACAAACAGCCTTATTTTTCGGTCTCTGGGCGCGCGTACTTTTTACGGCCAAACCTCACTATCAGTCTTTTTAATTCAGAATCATAAATTCCCACGTCACCTTCAGTCTCCACATAAAAACTCCTCATTCAACCCTAAAATCAACTACAGCAACATTGCATGATGTTCCGAATCCTCCACCCTCCCCCACCCCAACTAATCCTCTCCCTCCCAAAACCGAAAAAGAAGGAGACAAATGAAAAGCATGGAAGAAATCCACATTTATGGCACAGAGGGCAGTTACAAGTCGTTTTCAAGCCGGTCAATACAATGCGCTCCTGAGGTTTCTACCTCTAGTATTTCTTCAGGTTAAATCCATGAGTGAAGTGCTCAGGACTGGTCTAAACTGCCCTTCCGCTCACTAACTTAGCTCCAGTATGGGTTTCCCACTCTATCACCTAACAACAGAAAAAAAAAACCAAACCAATTTAAGTGCCTTACTGCTAGTCCTTGAATTTCAAAGCTCGTGGAATAAAAACATCAATACAGCCTAACGAAGGTAAAATCGCGCGCGAGCGATGGACAGTAATTTCTCACCTGAGTTTCCATCCACAGGGCAAAATTAGTGTCATTCCACGGAAGTAAGTATCTATAATATAAGAAGATAATTGTGTGTGTGTGTGTGTGTGTGTGTGTGTGTGTGTGTGTGTGTGTGCGTGTGTGTGTGTGTTTGTGTGTCAGTCACTGTGTGTTTTCCTTGGAGTGGACGGTACAGAGAGAAGTACGAGCAAAGGTGAAAGAGGGGACGAATGAAAGAGAGATAAGTATAAGGGACATTCCATGGGATAGTATCTAGTCAGGTACTGCAACAGTCAGATACACTCATACAATGCCAGCGCATTTTCACGAGGATTTGTTGACACTGACATACGTATTCTGATTTAATTAAAGCCAACACTTCACAGAACAAAACTTGTTTTCTGACTAGGCGCTTTCCACGGAACAACCCATAACGATCTGAATACAAGGAGCGAAAAGTTAAAAAGAAAAGATGAAGAGCTATTCGGGGAGAAAAGCAACTGATTATTACTGAAATGAGAAACAGTGAGGGTAATATGATCTAGATAGAAATACTAAAGATACTGGAGGTGAAACGCACACAGAATCTACGAAAGATTTCATTTAAGTGCTGCATAAGATTCTATACAAAGAAGAAAAGTAAAAATACCGAGAACAAAACAAACCAGGAGAACATCTTGATAACAGAATTTCTACTACCTACGACTTTAAACGGGTGACCCCCTCCCCCTCCTC
>JAWQUT010000005.1:3329803-3340457 GCA_033807755.1 Ellobium chinense
CTTAACTGAAACATAAGTCTTGACGCCTTTGGACTGCCAAAATACGCCGCACATTTTTATACTGTTTCCAAACCTCAGATCTTTACGGAAACTGCTTTCGTGATATGTCAAAAGTTCAGACCTATTAGCGTCAATACTTTCGTGATAAAACAGGAAAACGATCTTCAGACCACATGGCTGCGAAATAATTACTTAGACTATGCAATGTACCGATCAGAGCACATATCACACTGCAGCACCACACTTCACGGCACGTCACTCATCGGGAAAATGCTCCCTGCAATAGCCCGATAAACGCCTTTATTGACTCCTGCATATATGAGAAAGCTAGTGTCTTCAAGAGACATGAGCAAGCGTCGGTCTTTTGCACCAAGCAGTGTCAGTGACAAAAAGACTAACAAAACGTGGTTTCTGTTTTTTTTTTCTTACTAAAGCTCAGGAAGTTTTAAGCATTGTTAATTGTTATATATATTAGACGTCCACACAGTTTTCATCAGTACAGCTTATCTTTAAAAAATTGCTTTGCTAAGTGCAAATTTTTGAAAATGACAAGTTTGTTTTTCTTGCTGTTCAAAACTTCGCGTTGGCATCCTAGCGATGATTTATCTTTGCCTGGTTCTGCTTTGCTTTGTTCCGTGGGGGACAGAGAGGGCGATTTCACATTACACGTCAAACAGTGATAAAGTGATATGTGGGCAATCTAAAACCAATTACTGTAACCCATCTCTATTAATACTGTCGAGATTGATTACTCTAGGAACAAGCCTGGGAGGATGCCACCTCACTCATTAGTTCATTTAGCTAAACCAAGCTTTCCCGGAAGCAATGCAGTGCAATGCATTGTCTGTTGAAAGCACACTACAGATATAGGCCTAGACCGAGAACATATACGTTGCGAACAATGACCCAAACCTTGTTTAAACCTTGTTCCAGCTTTTAGTTTTCCGCTTCAGAAATGCTTTCCATTGACACACCCTTTTTGTCCCATCATTTGTCATCTGTAAATATGCCCACTTGTGCCCATGTGGTTTGGAAGTATTTTTCCAGTAAATAAACCCTAATCAAAACTTCTTCAAAAGTTGTTCAAATCTTGACGTCCTGTTGATGTGTACAGGCCATGTCTTAGAAACACGAAACATGCAGTTAGCTGCTGGACCCAATATATTAAAAGTTGATTCCAAGATTCTTTGAGATATTTCTTCTCAAACAATTCCAGACCTACACGCCCTGCCCCAGATTTGGAGATGCTTTGGAATACGAATGAGTGAGGGAAGCAAATGAATGGACTTTAGACAGCGATGTCACATGGCTAAATTTCATTGGGAAATGACAGATTAGCTTTAGGCCTCGGTCATTCCGGTGCTTTAGTATTACTACGAAGAAATTTAGGGAATCTCCCACGGTGTGCGTAGATGGAATTAAAGTTAGGTTTAGGGATGAAGGAACACTATTGAGAGAGAGAGAGCTCCTAGACAACATCTAGAGACTTTCCCAAGGTGTTGTCTCTACCCTAACCCTACCACTGAACACTTATCTAACTTGGAAGAATCCCAGAATTTTACAGATATGCCCGAATAAGGGTTAGGGACAGAGATATGGATGGAAAGTACCACTGGGAGGGTCACAAGATATTGTTCACTAATTCCTCCCATGGCAGTTTTTTTCACAACCCAATCCTCATTTCATACCCTGGTTTAAATCCTAGATCAGGCTTACTGCGGAAGAGTCCCAGGATATTCTCTGTTAATTGAGAGCTTGCGCATTACCGATGGGCTCTCTTATCATCATAAGCATTACATTAACTGTGCATGTTGAACGCTATTAAGGGTGCATTCAGCACCGAAACACTAATGCACTTCTTACGATGGTAACAGATCCCATCGGCCATGCGCAAGCTCTCAATTATTACACTTTCGTGTTTCCGGCAACGACGAGACACCCCTTTTCATCGATCTATGTTATGGTACTCACCAAAGCGGCCACGCATGAGGTGAGGCGCGAACACCGAACATTGGCATTGGCATTTCCTTTCCGATTTCCAACATTGCATCCATGCTTTTCGAAACTTTAAAAAGCAACGCTTGTTGATATCTGGTGGCAGCCCTATGGTTCAATGGAAAGTGAAAGGAGATGCTTTTTCTATATTACGTGACAACGATGATCGTACTCATTTTCCTATAGTCTATAAATTTTGTTGTTCTTTTTCGATCATTTCTACTCAGTGTCACAGATCTACTCTTGCCTTGATGTGTGAAGCACCTTTTCATGTTAAGACGAGTTTCCAGCATTCAAAATGAAAACGCATCCTCGAAAACGATGAACCGACTGGCATAGTCACGCCCTAACCCCTCCCCCAANACAGCACCAGAAAGGACGCACACTTCGTGGCATTTCCGATAAGCGCCTCTGTTCAGCCAAAAAGGGGCGATAAAATACTGCTGACAAACTAAGACAATGCTCTTAAAGTAAGTAGGTTTTGTATTCAATACAAAAAACTATATCTCAGACTGAAAAAAAAAAGTAATAAATGAGGTTTAGAAGTCACGAATCCAGACATTGCCCAGTCAGGCAACTTAACCCTTCTGACGCTATGGTAGAACCGGTTCTCAGCATCACTCTGATATGCTGGGAGCTACGGTAGAATAAATTAGCATGCCAGCCCCAACTGTGTGACGCGGAGGTCGAATTTTTCAGCCTGGTGTCAGCTGATCGGTCGGCAGACAACATATTTACACCAATGGATCACGCAGCCAGCGGAAGCTGGACCCGATGCGGCTCGCGCTACTACAGTTAAAATTATTTTTACATAATAATAATATAAAGTAATGAGATTAAAAAATCAACTCATAGGGGCCACAGTTTTGAGGAAAGAAAGCGAGAAGAAACGTGAAAAAGTAGTCAAATGTGACATAAGTCCTTTAAACGCTCATGCTGCAGTAAAATCCTGGAGGTCTAAGCTTTTATTTCTCATACAATTTCTCTTGTCGCTTTGTAACCATCATGATCATCAGCAGTTTATCTTCAATTGTGTCATTATTTCTTGCCATAGTATAACTTTGTGTGCATCTATCTGTAGGTATAAATAAGTTTTAGTATTGGTGATCGAAATTACCCATCAGTCAGGCAACATCACTTTCTCTCTCCTCCTCCTCCTCCTCCTCTTCTTTATTCTGTCTCCACTACTCGTATTGTATGAGTTGTGTCCAAAGTGTAAGCGGAATGCAAACACACTGAACTGCACACTCGAATTCGGCATTTGCTCAAGAACTGAAACATAAATACTGTAACCGGTGCAATCAAAACTGATCAATCCCTGATAGAAGAAAGTTAATTCCACAGATGAACGAAACACTCAGAAACACAAAAAAAAGGTGATTCAAAAACAAAACTGCAATGAGTCATGAATGATTTTCTCACCAATGCAGTTAACCGTGGGGCTTGTTTCTTTAAATATTCTATGTGTATGTTTTGGCAAGTTTTGAATCGCTCCACAAGTTGCCTCGTTTCAAGAAAGTAATCATAACACTCCTTCCACCTGACTTGATAACTTCTTAACAAATCTGACCGTTACACGCTTTAAGACAAGTTCTCCCTTATCGCGTCATCTTTAATCAGTGCTGTTTGGGTAATCTCGAGTCCTGGTTTCCCGTGCAAGCACAACTGGCATCACATGTGAATCGATCGTCAATTAGCTCCGATGTTTCACCTACTCGAATGCACCACTTCAAACCCCAGCGAACGGCTGGCATTGTTTAGGATTTGTCAGGTTCTCAGCCGGTTTCCGGTCGGCTCTCGCAGAGGATTAGGCAGGAATTGGTCACTTTGTCCTGACGTAAGCCTGTAATCTCTGTCACGGATTAAGGCACGGCCAAAACAACAGCTCAAGCAATCGTAAAGTTTATGTGCCTGTTTTTTTGTGGTTGTAAGCACATTTGCATAGACAAAGGTATGTGTCTCATGAAGATCTGCTCTGCATTATGATCATCAAAAATGTTATCCATACTAATCGTCGAATTCAATCATTCATGGGAACGTTCTGCTTCATGATAGCGTTGGGTAGTACCGTAATTTAAAATGTGAGCGACCACTTCTATTACCATCTTCATCTAACATTGTTTTTCTTCAACAAACATCAACTTTTATTTTTATTTTGGTACTTCAATGCGGGAGACAAAAACTTGAGAGTGACTCCGGGGAGTTAGAAGCTACTGCCCAAAACAGAAGGTATACTCTAGACTCACAATACTCCTCTTTGTATCTGAACTACAAACATTCGACTTACACTCTTTTTTTTTAACCAAAAAGGCGGCTCAATAAATGGCTTGCCCGTGAAAAGAGCATGAGATTAAAACGTAAGACGGCTATGCACTTTGCTAAATATACCAAGCTAAAAAAGGAGGCGTATTAATCACACTTACGTTTTCGCCCGACGATCTGTCTTAAGTACTTTGATGTTATGTTTGGAAAAGTGTTTTGGTGTTATTTCTTTCTTCCTTGCGTATAATATCCTCGATCCAAAAGTCCGGCGAGCACTATCGCTCCTTTACGCTTTTGGCAGTGTCTGGCACCGAAGTCCGATGAAACCTAATAATATTAGCGTGTTTAATTGCAATTCAAGTGACCATGTTTAAGCTAATAAAACGATATCCGAACTCCCAAACATAAAACAATAGTGGTAACATAGTAATTTCGAGGGAATGAACCGTGAAATCACAGAAAACTGTTTGTGAGTTCACAGTAAGCGCATATTAAGTACATTTCAATACACAGTGAAAATCCATTCTTCGAATGCAGGGCGCGTTCGCTGAGCGCCTGTGGACATTATAATGATAAGATCTTATTCACACAGGCGTAAAGGATACCCCAATTTAATCTGTGACAATACCGCGACTTGACCTATAAAGGAGCCAGATATTTTGAACGTGGGCAAAAAGTGAATGACCTGTAAATTCGCATTACAGTGTGATTTGATTGGTGACGTGACCAGTTATTAAGCTGATTGAATGAATATTTGTCTTCGTCTGTATGGTGTTCTTTTCCGGGGTTGGGAGAGGAAGAAGATCTGTACATACTGGACCAACCAAACGCTGTACTTCCGAAAGTATAATTTGTTGGAGTCGGTGGTTTTTTTTTTCTTTCGGGGGGAGGGGCATGTCTGATTGCAAATGAATTATGAAACTGCATCTCATTTTGTCCTGGTTCTGGTGGGTGCAGTCATAAATTCCTAAACGCTGCCTAGGAGATGATAAACAAATTGTATAAAAACAAAACAGAAATGTGTTACGTTGTTTTGGTCCTAATGTATATAGACTAGGTTTGACAGTTTGGCGCCAGAAAGACCTCTTCATATTACATTACCCTGCGTTCTCATTGGCCGTTTTTTTCTAGAAAAGGTCATTTCCGTTTCACTGTCCCCCGACATAGCTCTAGAATCAGTCATTTCCTTTTACATTGCTTTATAATTTCTGGCTGTCTACAGGTGTTGCTCTATAATGAACAGTTTTCCTTTGGCAGTCCACATACACGGCCTCAGAATATAATAAGCCATAAATTTTGCTCTGGCTCTCTACCTACGTGGCTCAACAATAAATCTTTTTTTTTTTTTAAAGACCAGGTTATACGTGATAAACCTTAACAAANGCTCTAGAATGACATTTCTTGCCGTCTACAGATGTTGCTCAATAATACACCATTTTCCTTTTGTCGTCAATAGACATTGCTCTTTTAAATATAAGCTTTATCTTTTGAATGTATACATACCTTGCTCTAAAATAATAAGCTATTTCCTGCTGGCATTATATAGAGGTTATTCCACATTAGGTTATTTCCCTTTGGTTGTCAACAATGCTCTAGAATAAGTCATTTTGCTTTGGCTGTCTACATACACTGCTCTATGAATAAGCCATTTCGTTTTGGCAGTCAATAATAGCTAATCCAGATTAGGTCATTCCCTTCCCGTTGATAGACGTCCCTCTAGAACCTGCTTCTGTAGCAGTAATCTCCAGGCCCAAAGCGCAAAGATGAAACAGTCGCACGAAGGTGATGGACGTCATCACAAACGTTGAACAATGACCATATCTCTCTAGCTATGCATAGAATGTGAGTGTATAAAGAATGCCATCCACAGATTGTATCAATAAGCTCCAAAGCAGCCACAACCAAATGTGCTGCTAAATTATTCATGAACCACAGTTGAGACGTTACCACATTATCAAGGTGTCCATCGGAGACTAGTCTAATTGTGTGGGCGGATGGGAAAACCCTTCAAATTATTCTAGATATGAAAATTGAGTTATTGATGAAATATTAATTCCCATTCATTTCTGAACTTTTCCTACTTTATTTTAAGTCATTATCTTTATTAGTTCCAAAGTTATGGACAAATTTGTAAACTTACCGTTGCAATAAATATATTTTAAGAAAATTGAGATTTAAGTCCTTTCAACCACGATTTTGAGCAAAGGGTGCTTCATTAAAACACTGAAAAAAACAACATTTCAACCTTATTGTCATTAATACGAAAGATAAATGAACGAACTATCTCATTCCGCAGAAATCTCAATTTGGCCCAGGAAGTCGAAATTACTCTTTGCATTGTGAATGACAGCCATTTGTCAGAGGTTTTATATCCAACGCATAAGAGAGATGTAAAATTCAACGTGTTATATCACAATGGCATCACCTAGCACCTGGATCCATCAATTATGGGTTGGTCTACATTATGGACTGGTCATGGGAAGTGTTTGCTGAATTTTCATTTATTTGTCTGTGTCATATCAACATCTCCTTCTGAAAAAGCATATCCAGTCCAACGTAGTTGGTAATTGAAGTAACTCAAGACATTCCACGTGAATAGCCCATACTGGAGTTCTTGAAGTTGTACAATAGATTATCTACATTGTTACCACGGGTGTTGAGTAACTTTACCCCAAGATTTCAGTTTGCCTTTCTGGTCATCCCTTTCTTTGCAAACTCCTAATGCCTTCGTGTAATTAACAAATATCTACTGTGGCTAATAGTCTGATAGACGGGTTTCCAAAGTTTCATGGCATGTGTACCCCTTGCTCAACACTGACCAGCGTCTTTGCCCCGTATTACTTGCTTTCAAAGAGAGGCTCATACGACTGATCGCCCTCACTTTTCCTTTGACTGTTGGTTAGGCCAATATTAATATAAGTAAATGGATCCTAAAGAAACAGAAGCTTCTGAAGGTATTACAATAACATTAATAATAGTAACAACAACATCATCATCAACAACAACAACAACAACAACATCAACAATAATATTATCATCACCACCAACAACAACAACAAAACAAACCACCAAACCAACACTATCTCCTGTAGGCATACTTGAAGACATACAATACAATCTTAAGTATTATGTGTGAACATTGTTCATGGTGACGTATAAAGCCATATCACATACAAAAGTGATTTTGAAGGAAAACAATATAGTTTGTAGCGATTTCAGAAGTATCGGAATGCTAACTCCAAATAGGCTTGTAATGTCTTTTAGTTTATAAGAGTATACATGAATTCCCGTATTGTCATCAGAATAATAATAATAATAATAATAATAATGCAGTTTATAAAAGTCTCATAGCCAGGCTGATGCCCATTCACGCCACTTCACAGGATAATTACCCCAGCAGGCCAGGTCACTCTAGGATTTCCTCAACTCCTTAGGGAATACACTGTTCTGTTGCCATTTACAGGCTCTAATCACTAGCCCTCTAACAATGTCTTTCACTGCCTATTGCCAGGTACTAAGGAAAATATGAATGAAATGCTTTCCCAATGCACCTTTAACACGACCGTGGTCGGGAATGGAACCCACGACCTTTAGATCTTTGGTCCAGCGCTACAACCATTCGGCCATACTGCTCCACAATTCAGCCCCTACTTCTTAACAAGATTATACTAAAGGTGCATCTGGTCTAATTTGACAAAAAACGACATGATACGTCAAACGAACGATATACAAGTATAGATCTATGGAATAGAAGATCGGCTCCTCGGATCATTATTTACATACTTTTAGTCATTGCCAGCCTATGCACGGCTTCTTCCTATATGACTTTTTTTACAGTTACCATGTCGTGACGTATCGTAACTTGAACATCCGCACTCTTGGAGCAAAATCGTCATGCTCATTCCACATTCCTTAAAGTATTTTTTTTTTGAAGATTTGAGTTGTTTATATTACTATGATCTTCCATTTGTCTTCTTTTTCTTATAAGAACAAATGTAGATTTTTAACTCGCTATTATATCTCAATTTCACATGCTAAACTAGTTCTGCTCGTTGCTTTGCTATGAGCAACAAGTTCAAAGCGCTAACTTTCTCAAAACCTCAGAAAATGACGTAAGTGAACGTGAAATTGGCGTAACGAAATGTTTCACGTAGTCTCCCCTCCCGCGCTACCACTCTGCATTTTATCGTTTTCATCACTTTTTTTTTTTTCGTATGTGCTTGTAATCAGCCAGAAGGACATTTTGTGTACTCAAAAGTTTGGGTGTAGCAGAAGGTGAAAACCGGTGGTGTAATTATTGTAAACCTCTGTGATTACTTAAATAGGCTTTGAGGTCCACCTGATAGTAATATTGCCAGAGTCACAACATTACGCTCACAAAGCCACAACACTCTGCCAGCGATCATTGGCGTTGCTAGCTTTATTTATGCGTTGGGGGATAGAAGGAAGGGGTGGTGGCGGTACAAAAGGCTAATTAAGTCTAATTCTAATAAAGTAGTCACTTAAATAATACAATAGCATTTCAATGTTTCGAACCTCATACTCGTATAATCCACATACTTGTGTATTGTTTTGATCCTCAATTCCTTAGTTTCTACATCAAACTTCATTTCGTGAATTCAGTAACTCTCAGACATCATGGACTGATCCCTTGGAATTCCAGCCCCGGCTCTGAGAAGGTAATATGCAGTATTCTGCCTTATGGTAGTTCCCTTGGAATTCCAGCCACTGAGAAGGTAACATGCAGTATTCTGCCGTATGGTAGTATCTTTGGAATTCCAGCCCCTGAGAAGGTAACATGCACTATTCTGCCTTATGGTAGTATTCTTGGAATTCCAGCCTCTGAGAAGGTAACATGCAGTATTCTGCCTTATGGTAGTATTCTTAGAATTCCAGCCCCTGAGAAGGTAACATGCAGTATTCTGCCTTATGGTAGTTCCCTTGGAATTCCAGCCACTGAGAAGGTAACATGCAGTATTCTGCCTTATGGTAGTATTCTTGGAATTCCAGCCCCTGAGAAGGTAACATGCAGTATTCTGCCTTATAGTAGTGCCTTACAGTACTCTTCTTCATCTCCAGTATTAATACCTATAGATGACTTCACTGTGAGAGACCACCTGTCTCCATATGAACCACACTATTTTTTCCCGCCGTGTCTATGGCTGCCGTATATGTTGACGTTTGCTAATCGCTGCCCATTATTGCGATATCCGAAAGATAGCTATTAGACTTCTATAGATGTTTATTCTATGGTATGCACTAATCATTTTCATCATGCGTGAGCGATGATGAAGTATCCATAGCTTCCCCCTTCCCAACTCCGCTTAATCCAATTATTCTACTCTCCCCTTATCCCAAAAAGCCCTATTCTCGGAAACGGCACGACAATTACATGAAATTACATTCCTAGACCGGTCCTTGCGAATCTTCTTTATTCATCTGTGTATTGATTTCATATTATGGAAAGACCTCAACAAAGCAAAGAAGACAAAAGAAAGAACGACAGGTTCGGAGAACTTATTGGACATTTCATGTATGCTAAATATTGTCGTATAAACGTTGACGTGCACTGCCTATATCCACAACTACAAGTCTGTTCTTTGAACACTTTATCAAAAGTGTTAAACTTTTCTTTATTTGATTTGTCTCATTATTTGTACCTCTAAAATGACGAAGTGTGTCTGTCTCCTAATTCTTGTTTTATTAGATATTATAATGGTATGTTATAAAAATTTCATTGTTAAGGTGTAATCAGCTAATTTTATTTTACTATTAAATTTAGTGAAAAACTTCAACGTGAGAGATAGGGTTCCTTTGTAACGATGTATGGACTACTGTGGGAATCTGAGCAAGAATAATCTGGCGCCGTTGATAAACGTATTCACATATTCCTTATTAAGGAGAAATGTGCTTCTGCAGTGGAGATGCAATCCCACCGTATCTCTGGTGCGTCACGTCATTTTAAATAAGGCAGTTCAGGCTGAACATTTAAAGCCAAAACATCTCAGAATTATGCTTAACTGACGTGGCTTTCTGCTGGACAGAATAATAAAGACATCAAGCCGTATCGTGTCGTTCGTGTCGTGTCGTGTCGTGTCGTGTCGTGTCGTGTTGTGTGATAGCAACCTTAAAGGGATCAGTGGACAAAGAAACAACCCGTCAAAGTATAGTGACGTGCAGGACCCCATTTCACGTGAACATTCCCTAATGTGAACTTCGTGTCATCATTTCGTTTTTTGTTAGTTGTTGTTTTTTTTATCACGCTGCCCTTAATCTGTTTTTATTTCCTTTGCTTGTCCCTCAAAGAGCATAAAGACCATGCACTGAAATGATGAGGTCGTGACAACTGATGGATCTATTTGCTAAGTGCTCTCACATGACCTGCTGAATTTTTTTT
>JAWQUT010000005.1:3342394-3370446 GCA_033807755.1 Ellobium chinense
CTCTAAAGACGATTGGCCTGGGTGAGATGGTGAAATAACGAAAACATCCGGGCCCTGCCTCTCGATGGCGGTCAATGTAATCAAGATGCCCCAGTATCAATTATCTTAATGAGTCAGCTCGTACGTAACAAAGTCCTTTCGCCCACATTGCCTGATTCTATGGTGTTGTGAAGGTATCACAGCAACTGATGTTGCTGTAGCTCATGTTGCTGGTTGCTGATATTGATGATGTTGTTGTTGTTGTGAAGTAGCCTGGTGCAATGGCTGAATGTTGAATTCAAGATCAACAGGTGGCGGGATTGATTCCTGCAATGTTGTAAGTGCCTTGAGGAAACATCTTATCAGTACAACCGGTCTAAAGCTGGAACCTGGCTGCAGACAGTGACAGATATTCTCAGAATGCTGATGAGTAGAGTCTGTAAAGACGGCAGCGGTGTTTGCTCTTCGGGATTAGGGAGGGGCTCGGGGTCTATAAAACATAATATACAGTATAGGTTTTATATTTGCGTCAGTTAGGGTAAGACATGTCGTTGAATAGTGCTATTCATGTGCTACGGGTCACTTATCTCGCTTTCTATCGCAACGACCTCCCTTAAGCCTTAGATAGGTCTTCTGAATACTACATTGTTTAATATATTTAATTCAGTGCATGATGACCTAGATCTGTGATCTTCTCTGACTACCGTGTCATCGGCCGTAACCGTATATCATTATCATGCCATAAGGTGTACTGTTTGCGTGTATCTATAATAATATGATCACGTTTTATGACCTGAAATCAAAAGGGAAGGATATTTCATAAGGAGACTAATCATCTGCAGCTTTATTTTCTCGTTCTGATTCAGATTTGCAGATTTCTGGGCTTTCACGTTGACAGGGTGTAATTGTCTCCCTGGTGCTTTGGTTATTGATATTGTTATTACTACCTCTGTTATTATTACCTCTGTCGTTGTAATCAACTTGATATCAGTGCAATTGTTTGTTTGAGTGCCAGCCACTACAGTTCTCTTGTATTAAAGAGATTGCCTAGATGCAACTGCCACATGCGAGAATTTTATTAACCATGCTGGTGATAAGGTATTGATGAGCACTTTTGTAAATCGGTAAACACCGGCTTGATGAAAGCGATATTCAGTGACTCAAGGTTAGTCTTTAAAACCAGGGTCTTGCTCAGCGCAATAATCTTTACTGCAGGTCCAAAAATGATAGTGTAGCCTGTAGGCCTACTTCTTTCTTGTTCTCAAAGCAGGAAGAGAAAAGACAACAGAATGATGCGATAATAACGAGCCCCATTCTCCTTAAAGTACAAATACAAAAAGATGAACGCCAGAACACCAAGTTTAGTTCCGGTCTACCAGAGCATGTAAAGTCTGAACTGGTACCCGAGATTACATGCAAACAAAAAAGAAATCTCTCGTGAGCAGAGATTAAAAACAAAACCTTTCCAGCTTCTGAGTAATTTTCATTTGATGGTTTGTTTATTTTGACAGAGTGATGAATGTTTTCAGTGGAAACTTGTCTACAAATGAGGTCAGTTGCCAGAAATAGTTGCTTTTATTTTCATACATTTGGTTTTAGCTCCAAGCAATCTTTACATATCATTGCTTGATTTGACCTTGTGTTCCTGGGGAACTATAAATGTGTTTGATAATGGGGCACCTACAGTTTAAAAATAAAAATGTTGAATAATCTGTAACTGTTTTTTTTCTTCTTCTTCTTCTTCTTCTTCTTAGCGTAGCAATAAATTCTAGAGGAAAATCCCCGTTCACTGATGTATCAATTGGCACGGATCGATTGTTTACTGTTTACCGTTTCCTCCATACATGAGGATATTTTTGTACCGGCATGTCAGGAGGTTAGCTCAAGAGCAGTCCAGAATCCAGCAGACCATTTGAGAAATCAACAAATGTATCACATAAAATAACTGTGCTCTCAAGGCATCTCTAAATGTATAGTACACAAGTATAATAATTTCGCGACGATTAATTAATTTCATGGCCACCATCATATAAATGGGTATCAATGGAGATGCGTTTCACAAATGCTAAATTAATACTACAATTAAAAAGAAAATAATAATCATCATTTTTCAATGTGGTCTTTTCCCAAAAGTAGCTGTATTCTGATATAATGCCATTACTTTGTCATGTCTCTTTGAGGCCAGTTTTTCTTCTGTCATTTACAAGCAGTTCTATAATCGTTAACTCTTCTTTAATAAATTGCAGTATTCAAGAGCTTACAAAATTAGCATTTAAATTATTAGATTGTCATTTTGTTTCAAACTGACACCCTGAAAAGGGTAAACAAATTAAATGTTTTTCTTAATAAGAGTTCTGCACAGGAGGTCACACCTACATGGGAGTGACTGTTTCCCAAAGTCAGATAGTCGCCCCAGATTAACACTGTCGGAAATTCAATAATGACTTGAATGACTCACGGCAATATTATTTCCGGACAGCAAGATGTAGTCTAGTTTTAAAAAAGCATGAACGAATGCCGAAGAATATGCAGTCAGATTTACAAATCTAGGGCTCATTCTAGATAGTCTCTACTGTCCTATGAAGTATGAGAACGCAATATTTTCATTAATTTGGAGCGTGGAAGCTACAGGCCTATTGACGGGGCATGATATCGTCTGTGACCAACCTTGAGGGAACATTCTCCCTTAATGCAAGGTGCTTCGGTGAAGAACGTCTGCAAAACACTCACTGGGGAAATATTTTCATTTATTTTTTCGCTGTTAGATCCCTTAACATCAGTTTATGTTAATTGTTAATTATAATGATGTTATTTTGGATGCTCATATGTGTTTATGACTGGAGTAAAATACATTTTTTTGTATCTTGTATGTTGTATTTTGTCTCTTGTATCTTATATCTTTTCTCTTGTATATTTTCTCTTGTATCTTGACAGTATTATCAGTTTTTGATGAATCTTAAAATGCAGCTTCTGAAAGGAAGAAAGGAAGAACAAAAGAAAGCGAAACAGAGAAAGAGAGAGAGAGAGAGAGAGAGAGAGAGAGAAAGAGAGAGAGAGGAAGCCGTGACCTTCGATTAACTATTTAGAGAGAAGATTGGAGCAGAACAAAATCAATGATAATAATGTTGACGAAGTATGGCTCTTATTCTTAACCATTTACCTGCCATGGCCCGGGCCTATGGCCCAGTGCCAAATTCCACCTAAAGGGAAGTAACTCTTGACAAAAATAGAGTACACATTTGTTAAATTTTATTGAAAAAAAACTATTCATTGCACACACTTTAAACTTTGCATAAAAGAGGAGAAATAAATTGATGCTGACATTCTGTTTCATAGCCAAATTAATAAGGTATCAGTGGTAAAATCATTAGTGTTACCAGTCCAGCCATCAGCAAGTCTAGCTCTGGTTCTGGGATCTTCCTCATCAGCACTAGCTTCAGAATGATTGTCCTCCTCTGAGTCACTAGGCCTATCACCACTGTCACTATGGGCATCATCACTACTTTCGAAATTCACCACAGGAACCTCTACATCACTCTCATTTTCATCTATACGTCACGTAATTCGTCCAAATCGTGCATATCTCCATCATAGATTTGGCCTGTTGCCTCACGAAATAGACGTAAACCTTCATCCATCACCTCAGATGATCATGAAATAATTACCTCACTTCAAACTTCGCTCAAAAAGCAACCACACGTCCGATTTCAATCAAACAAGGACTGTTAGGAAGTTCGTTTTTCGTACTTTCGAAATCCGCAATTTGTATTCCATACAGCGGTGTTTAAAAAGGCCGTTGGTTCTTGACAACGGAACAAGTAAAATCGGCGACGCGCGGCGACTGTGGACAGTAATCGATAGAGGCGACGCCCGGCGACTATGGCCGGTAAATGGTTAAGGTTAAGATTTAATTAGCTGATTGGCTTGCTTCCTCTAAACATTTTGATTTATTGTCCCAAATGCCTACTTTCGAAACTTTTACCATGCTATCCCAGAGGAACTGACACACACAAAGTAGACTATTAGATTTCAAGAACCTGGTTGTGTTGTTTACAATTTTTGGTTGCCACGTCCTCCAGACAAAGGCGCTTACTGCACTGAAGGAAGTCGATTTCATCACGCTTTGTCACATTTTCTCATTTATTCATGAGTAACTTTGATAGCAGTCTATTCACATGCTGAAATCATGGCTTGATAAACAACACTTTGAAGCCCTCGGGTATTCATCGATCTCGTATTTTCTCAGTTATGGAAGGGTGCTCATCGTTGTATAGGTTATTGATTCATTGATTTTCCGATCACTGTCGATCAGGATACTGTGAAAGGCAAATGCCCATACTGGTTGCTACTATCCTGCCTGTCCCATGACTGGTTTGATCGTGAACAGTGAAAGGGATTGTCCAGCCATACGGTCACATTCACACACACACATGAAATGAGGACACTCGAATGCACTGATTTGTTCCCACAGGTTTCAAATCCGATATCTTCGATCATCAGGGTTAGTCGGCCTAGAAGTTATGATCATTACCGCTCCTTTAAATGACGAAAACTTTGGTATGGGTCTTCGTTTTGTCCTGAACACGGCTGTTTTGTTTGTTTTTGCAACGTCAAAACAAGCTCTATTTTTTTTGTCCAATAATTTATTTGGCAAAAGCTTATCCAAGTGTGCCACTTTTTGATTTACACGACTCCACATATGGCGGGTGAAAGATGAAGCAAGGTCATTATCATTGGCTGAAAAAAATAAAAGTTAGGAAGCAGCTTTCCATTTCGGGTCATCAGCGACCGAGCCAAACTGAATGCACATTTTCGACAGGCATGTTAAAGGAAAGTCATCTGCTCTAGCTATGCACACTCTGTGAAAATTATCCAAATACTTTTTTTCCCTTTCTTCAACATGTAGTTTCTGTTGGCCTTTTCTATTATAATTTACAGGTCTGAAATTTACGAACGGATTTCCAACATTTTAGGGATGGAAATTTTTAGCTGTTGATGAATGCACGCCTTACAAACTCAGGGACATTAGACACATCGGTAAAGAAGCGCAGCAAAGCGTATATGGGCACCTTGTACTTTTTTTACTCTTGTGCCATTGTAGGAGATACAGGTTCATAAGTCTTGGATCCTGGCCGTTGTCTACTCACATGATCACACTATCGTTACACCAGCAGGCTAAATCACTCAAGAACATTCTCCACTCTTTTTGGGGTTATACCATGTCGCTACTATTGACAGACCTGATCACCAATAAATTGACATTATCCTTCACCTCATATAGTCGGATACCCATTTTCCATACAGGTTGAGTGAGAAAAATCTGAACAATATGCATTTCCCATGCACACAGAACATGACCATTTTGGGAATCGAACTTCAGACCTTCAGTTTCTGAGTCCAACGTCGTAATCATTCTGGCCATCCAACTCCACGCGGCGTGCTAATCTATCTAAAAGCAATCATAAGATGACATAATTTCTGTCAGTAACTTACTACAGCTACTGAGTCCGAACAACAGCAGCTGTTGGCACCATGGAGTTCAAGACAGGGCGGTAAATCTAGTCCAGTTGCCGATCAGGTGGCCGGTCGCCAGGAACGTTGACCTGTAGTACAATTACCCAGCAACGACCGTGTTTATTAGCTCCCTTTGTGTCTTTGATGGGGTCCCTGGCTCGGCGTACAAAAGTTTTGAAACGTTGACTTCATCATTAATTGAAGTATAAACCTAATGGTAAGTGCTTCATGCTCTGAAGCAGACCACTGGACCGTACTATTATGATATAGTTATGTTTGTGCGGATTGTGAGAGAAAATTACTGAAATATTTAAATGCACTGATGATAATAATAAGAATGTTTCAAGAGATGAGGCCATAATATTTTTGTGGTTACTGATCCGCGGGTACAGTCTAGTCTGCACCAAAATTCATATAAGATGTCCCTTATTTAGGGAAACTGTTTTTTGAGTTGTAAGGAAGTATCTGAATAGAGCAACGCTCTGTTTAATACAAACTATTTTTTTAAAAAACCATCAAGTATTCATAACTTACTCACAATGACCATGCCAAACTGCACGTCGATTAGATCAATCTAAAAAAAAAACTGGAGTGATTACCTGATTTTATCCCTTTCTTCTTGTGGTGGGCAGTATCGATTCTGAGTACTTATGCTTTCGATGCTCAGCAATTTCGATCTTGGTACCAAAACTGAACTTTTTGTAGTTTCGATACCACTTCGATATTTTCTCTATAAGCGCTCACAGGTACCTTGTCTTTGTAGCAATATCGAAATTATCACAGAGTATCGAAAGATAGAAATGCTATCCTGTTCCGAGTATCAAAATCTTGATCGAATGAACACGTTCGATATCTGAAGCATTAGGATTATGTATCGCGATATCCAATCTTTCAAGTATAGGCCCACTACTCTTTCTCTCCTGCATTCATTCATTCATTCATTCATTCATTCATTCATTCATTCAGACAGACAGACAGACAGACAGACAGACAGACAGACAGACAGACAGACTTATTACAATAGAACTTCAAAATTGCAATCACATAATTATATTGATTATACATGTATACTATTTATATATACTGAGAGTGAAAACACTCTTCCTTCTTTGACTGTCACTAGGATGAACGTAATCGACAGCCTAGCGTATTTCAGATCGACATTATGGCTTTGGCTAGTTTCATCTGGTTTTGCTGACCGGAACTGACCGCAACTACACAGCGCGTGGGCTCTGGAACGCAGTCTTACGTAGCCCTGGAGTCAAAAAGAGCCAGTAAATTTGATCAGAGAATCGGGCGGGAAACAGACCTATTAGCAATCGATAGATCTATATATGTACCTTCATCCTTGCACATTATTTTTGTGGTAGGGGAAGGGAGAGAACGGGGAGCATAGATGCTTTTACCCTACTTGCATTACTGCTCATATGACAGGTACTATTTTGGAGGTCTTTCAAACGTTGGCTATGTCCAGTGGCGGATCTAAGCATACTCCACTGGTGGGGATCGGGTGAGGAGGGTCAGCATCTGGCCCTGCTTTCCTTACCCTTAACTTTTTCCCATCAGAGAGAGAGAGAGAGAGAGAGAGAGAGAGAGAGAGAGAGAGAGAGAGAGAGAGAGAGAGAGAGACNGAGAGTGAGAGAGAGAGAGAGAGAGAGAGAGAGTGAGGGACAGACAGACAGACAGACAGACAGACAGACAGACAGACAGAAAATAACAGCGAGACAAAGAGAAAGAAAGATAGAGAAATCGCCCCTCTCATGATGCCTGGAAGGGCCCTATATAAGGGGCGATCCTACCCCCAAAATATTTGAATATGCTTTCTGGTATCAATTTTGTACTTTTGAGGTAAAGTAACACTTCATACTTTGTTCTATGTTTAGTGAAGTTACAGACTACATTAAATACACGGCCTTATAAGTGTGGTAGAAATTTAAATGCGTTTAAAACACCTAACAATTCCCACAAAATGGTGTGCTTTGGTGAGCATCGATCTTGGCAATTCAAAGCAATCAGAACATCAGCCCAACATTGTTGGTGTCGATTTCACCGTTGACATTTCACGCTTTTCGACTATCCATGTGATATGCTTCTAACCAAATTACGAACAGACTAAGAAACATAATTCGACTCGCTTTCTTTTGCATCTCCTCCTACCCCCACCTCCCCCACCATCCCATCTTTTTTTTTCAAAATTGTGTTCAACATTTATATTGCAACCAAATTAAAATCTTTCACAACGTGCGGCAGCTTTTGTCTTCATATTTTCACATATTCTTTTATAATTATTAATATTTATTACATTTCTAAATAGTATCATTAAAATATAGATAAGTAATGCCACTGCTACTTTTCCTGTCCTCAGCCTCTCCCCCTTTTTCCGCCAATGCATCCGCATGACTGTAAGTGTCTGTTTATTCCGTAGTCCGGCATTTACTTCACATGCCAACATTCTACCTTGGGTATCCTCTCCTTGATGAAGTTTAAATCAAATGTTTGGATTATATTTGGATTTTTTGAAATTCCTGGTAAAGTCTTTACAAAACAATGGAAATTTTAACCCAGAAATAATCGGAACACAACCAAAAAAAAAAATACTGTTAAAATATACCAGGATTACATAGTGCTATTTGGAGTCCGTAAGGACTATGTACATAAACCAAAAAGGTTTTTGTATGTTTGCTTTATAAGTAGAGTCTCCCTTGAAGCTGTTCCACTCACTGTTACCATCAGAAGACGAGTCTCGCCAATATATTGCCATGGATCCTGCTCGATTCAGATGGAATAGCTTTTATGTTTCAACTTTCAGATGTTTTTATATCAATTGTTTTTACCACTAGGTTCGGACACTATTAACTAGCGTTCTGTGAATTTTCTATAAATGTTTTACTCGTGAAATTCGGAAAAAAATAGCTTTCCGGTGTAAACCGTGTGAGTGAAGTCAAAGCACATGTTGAAGTGTGCCATCTTGTCTTTCCTTTCATTTTATACCCCAGGCCTGCCCTTAAGCCTTAAGATCTGTCATTGGCTCCACTGGCTGTGTCCACGCTTAACCAGCCATGGAGATCAGCTTAGCCCCAGAAAGTGGCCATTGAATGTGACAAGCAAGGAAATGAGGATCAGCGATATAGAACACGGCCGCCTGCTGCCCTTGTATAGCTGCTGATCATTGTGAGAACCTGTTTCCGGTCTGTGTTAACTTGTAGGACAAAAACATGATCACTGCACTACGGTGCTGCTCTCCGATCCCTAAGCCTAAGTCGCCTCCAAGAAAACAAGCTAATTGTGGTGATCGACATCAGGCCGAAAAGAGTTGTATAATTCAAATTGCTTCGAGGGAGTCTGCAGCTTCTACCACTTTCTTCTCTCGCATATATATAATCACATCCATTTCCTTCACAGTTCACAGGACTACTGAAGTGTTGTTGTTCCAAATAGTCTCTTCCTCCCCCTTTAGTTGCTATTCTAGTTCCCTGGGATATCTGCCTGTTCCTGCTTTAGTATGTCCCTGACCTCTGTCCCATCAGCAAGAAATCAGCAATCATGCGTCTCTTGTTTTTTTCGCTTTTCTAGAAGAGAACTCTGATCATTCCTGATATAAAATTGATATTATTAGAGAACTGCCTCCCTCACAGCTGTCAAACACATTTCGTCCGGGTTGACATTTAAGACCGTAATACAAAAATAATCACTATATAAAATTTGAAGTTAAATGTAGAGCCAGTGGTTTGAGCGAAATTATGCAAGCGAAAACATCTCTCCGCCGTCTAACAGAAAAATAAATTATCAATTTTTTCTATGAAACGTTTCAAAGAATGTTGCTTTTTCTCTAACAGGATGATTTCGCGAGAATAAGGCCTAATGTCGTATTATCTTCAACAACAAAAAAAGAGATAGTTGAGTAAGCACTTACCTGTATTTAAACTTGTAGCAACTAATCGAATCCACGGTACATGTCCTTGGTAGTAGCCACTCTAGAGATGCTACTCCTGAAGCCCTTGGATTGATAATACTCATGGATCCATTAATAATCATCAATAAGTCAAGCGCCAACCATTAACCTGGACCACATACATGCGATTTAATTCAGGAGTGGCATATAAACATCGCTGTTGCATCATTTAGCATGTTATACAAAGAATGTACATTGGAACACTGTGTGGAGCCCTGAAATAAACGAGAATATTTCTAAACACCGGGTACACCTACTAGATTCATTGTACATTAAAAGAGTATGTCCTCGTTTGATTCATGCATTTTTTAAAATTCTAATTCATTTCCGTTGTGTATCCGCATTTAAGCCTAAGCAGCTGTGTCAATAGGTTGTGAGAAATTGGCCAAATGCCAGGTTTGAAATGTACAATTTCCATTGCCCGGTACCTCCCTGAGATGGAACATCCGTCACTCACGGTTTTGTTGTGTGGGTGCCGTCATCTTTAGTTCCGGTCAGGGCTGCCACTCTGTATGTTTGCCATTTTACCAGACTCCGAGGCCAAACTCCACTAGATTTCACTAGATACTGTTCCAATCTTCTGAAACTGTATTCGATACTTGACACATGTGGTTTAAATGCACAGTAAATTTTTCTAGAGTGACAGATAAATTACAAGAAGTTTGAGATAAACAAATGCAACAAAGTATGAGACCAAAAAAGTAACGTAAAAGGTCTTCACTGTTAGCATCACGCAGAGATTACAAGAGCTCAACTACATAATATACATGAATGGAATCACATTTTATAAATGATTTTCTGGATGCAGGCTTCGAAACTTCGGCGGATTGTGTCTAGGACAGTGGTGTGGCTGAAGTTTGACTACAAATTAGTAAGCTAACTGTTATTTGTTCTTCCTTATTGACATAAATCAATAATATATATATATATATATATATATATATATATATATATATATATATANATTCAATAATGGCCCAAAGTGGCAAAATCATCTAATAATTTTTGCGCTCGCTATCTTTCGCTTGAATTTGTCAATTTTCGCATTTTATTCACTAAATCACTGAAAATTACTCAATCACCAGTTCTCGTGAAAAATCATTAGGAGTGGCAGCCATAGTTCCGGATAAACACAGCAGCTGGTCTGGTCAGAAGAATGTGACGGGCGATGCTCTGTGGTGACCGTATGATTACTTTGTTTTGATATCGAATGTAGACAAATCCCGTTCACGTGACGCCAGACAGACAGCGGCATTTATCGGTGACTGATTCTCGAACAGCGATCAGATCGATCAGTTTCTGTCTTTGGACGAGTGCTATTGTTGTTGTTGTTGTTCGTGTGTGTACCTTCTTCTTGGTAACGGTGGGTATTATCGATGTTAAAACTTCGATATATCAATGTTTTGGGAGACATCTTTTACACATCAATCTTTTGAGGAGAAAAATATAGGACTTTCACTGAACCTTTCCGGAAATTCCTTTACGATATCATACATTGTTATACATCTTATTCATACTACAAACACATAGACCAGTAGAAAGCATACATGTAAATACATAACATTATAAATGAAACACATTACACAATAATTGCTGGTCGCCAGTGTTGCGGCGCTCTTGTCCCCTCCAGTTCTAACCAGCTACTGATTTATACCTGAGTCGAATGGGGAAATGAAAGTGAACGTAACCCCCCCCCCCCNNCCCCCCCCCCCGGCCTATGAGGTGAACTTGACTCTTTTCAGTTTCTGAGTGCGACAGAAACCACAAGGCCAGACTGCCTCCATCGATGGTCTTGATCTCCAAAATGGTAAAGAAAGACAATTCTGTGTTTTAATAAAGTGTACAAAATCTTATTTTGTCAGAAGACGTCATCTGTCTACAGATTGAAACAGTGACAGTGGATGCTCATAGACGCTCGCAGTAGAAAGCGACAATGCTGAAAGGCAGGAGAAGGTAAACGATAGGAGATGGTGAGGTGATGGACGTGAAGAAATGCCTGAATACCAGTAATCAAAATTTCATACTTTTCATGGTCCAAACAGAGTGATTATGGCCATATACGGATCACGGACAACGACTAGTTCACAGGTTTGCTTCCAGAACCTACATCTTCGCACTGAGGGCAGAGCCATAAAGGCTTCAGCCTTTGCAGCAAATGGCTTAAAGTTTAAAGTGGAGATATTGATGGTGCCAGTCGCCCGTTGGTTGTGTAACTTCCTATACTCCTCTCGTAGCCATGGGACAATAAGAACAGAGTTAGATTAATAACTATATTTACAGAAAAAAATATATCTCTCCATTTGTTTTCTTGAATTGTGAAATATACAAGGACAGAGCCAATGTTTCTCAAGCACGTTATCATTCAACTTGATCGGTGCCCCCAAAGGCCAGATATATCGATGCTTTCCCAAGTAACATCGATGCCAAAATCAATGGTTTGATAGGAGACATCGCCCACACCCTCCCTTTGTCAAGAACCAAGCGCTAATATTGTGATGGAACCAGCCTGGACTGGATTCTGGATATCGTTGCTGGTGGCAGTAGCCCAATAATAATAGCACCTGTCACCAAGACGCCGAGCCATCTTTAGAATTCTAGGCCTCAGATTTGAGCTACAAAGCTGACGTCAGTATGCCATCAAGTATCAACAAAGCTCTGTAGTGTTATTCCTCTTACGCGTGATATTTCTCAAGTCCATTAAAAATAGTTTTAATTAACCCATTTATGCTTAAATTCCTATTACTGGGACACATTAGTTTCAAGTTGGATATTAAATGCCATAGCAAATAGAGAAAATAATGTTTACTTCTGTACTATTTTAGTCATTTTTAGCATGCTTTTATGCCTCATTTGGCCGTCTAGTCCGATTTTAATTGTTTAACCCCGGCCTTTGCTTGGAGGGCTTTACAAACGTCCATGGAAATACCCTGTGTATAGATCTGTTCTATATTTTTAACTAATGGCTACAGCATATGGGTCTTTCATGAAATGTGCTCTTTAGTGTGTCTCTCATGAGATAGGTATTTGATACTGTCAGCGTCAGCTTAAGTTATAGCTTAGGAGTCATGAGGACGTCTGATCCAAAATTTACTGGAGCACTAGGAGGAGGAAAGAAAAGGCATGGCATTTTTCAAGGTTGCAGCAAATAAGTTAATGTGGCTTGTGATTTCTTTTTTCCTTTTTTTAACATTACAACACATTCTTTCTTGTCATAAGAGGAACATTACATATGCGGAAAAGAACTGTTCAACCACGTTGCTTAATTATGTTGCGAAATTGCCCCCCTTTCAAAGCCAGATGAAATTTCAAAGCACAAAAATATTTTTAAAATGAATGAGGGCTTATCCCGAATATTGATTATCGCAGAATGGAATGACAAAATTACTGCAGCTACTCATCCTGTTTTTGATATGTCAGGATGGTTTTACGCAGGTCCTGAAAATAATAGCCTGGAATTATTAACCCATGTAGCTTATCTCTTAAAAGCTTAGAATCATGAAACGGGATAAAAAGATCGCATGTACTAAAGTATTTGAAACTAAGGTATTAAATGAATAAGAGTTATTGTGGGTAAATATTGTCTACTCATATTTCAGGTTTCACATTCTGAAACAACTACAGTTAAAATTGTTCATGTCAAAACGAATATTATTATCATGGGATCATACATACTGATGTCTTTTCCAGCAGGCCATCCAAGATAAGATGTTGTTAAGCCAAGGTAGATTACATTTGATTTTGTTTTTCTCGTCTTTTCTGTACTGTTTTACGTACACTTGCTAATACTACTGTAATCTGCGGGTACAGCGGTTTTGAAAAATGATGCAAGTTGCTGCAGTCAGTAACTGGTAACCAAATCAGTGACACTGACAGTATCGAGAGTGGAGTGATTTATTATCCCTGCCCTACTGGGTCTGAGAATAGAGAGTGCTAAAACCTTACAAATGATAAAGTACTAATTGATAGAATAGTGATCGCAGCCGCAACGATGGCTCAGCTCTAATTAGATTTTGTGCAGAGGAGGGACACCGGGCAGAGAAAAAAGAGAAAAAGATAGAAGGCGCAAAAAAAAAAAGGACAGAGAATTGAATGGTGTAGATAGATAGATAGATAGATAGATAGATAGATAGATAGATAGATAGATAGAGAGATAGAGAGAGAGAGAGNAAAAAAAAAAAAAGGACAGAAATTAAATGGTGTAGGTAGATAGATAGATAGATAGATAGATGGAGAGAGAGAGAGAGAGAGAGAGAGAGAGAGAGATAGATAGATAGATAGATAGATAGATAGATAGAGAGATAGAGAGATAGAGAGAGAGAGAGAGATAAATAGAGAATGTGAAAAGTATACTTTTCTGTCCTGTTGTTCGAAACTTTGTTTTCAAAGAAACATTCCTGGACTAGTCTACGAGCTGCCTTTGTCTCCTTCGGTCATCCCTCCCCTTGATATTTTGGCCATGCCCCTGGTGGTCGTGGAAGTAAGAGTGGATTGCAAAATATAGAATCATGCCAACGGTGATGATGATCATGTAATCGTATAGCTCCATAGAAACAAACGAAACAAAATATTATTAGTCTTCATCTTGTGCGACCAATTTGCGCTCATTGGAAAGAATGACAAGACTGCATTATACTGCATAGAATATGCACGCAGCAACAAGAAAACAACAATAATAACGACAACAACAAAATCATTTGCAGAAAGAAAGAGTGAGAGGAGGAGGAAAGGAGAGCACACCTGTTAAGACTGAAGGGCCAACAAATTTGCTTATAAATGAAGGTCCAGATGTGTTTTATTCGGTTCATTCACAACACTTGTTACATGATCTACATCTATAGCATTCTCCAAAATCGTAACAGTCTTATCGCGTTTGAAAAAAAAAATCCGTTACCACTCTAAGAAGGACAATATTACAAGGTGTCCATTTGAAATGAGTTTTAAGTCAAATTTGTTCATTATAGTTGTGCAATGTTCATTTCTACTGTAAGCCATTCGCTGACATAACCACACATAACTCGTCACTTTGATAAATGTGAGAGCCACACACGGCGGTGAAATCAATTGTCCTGGCTAAGGGGCAATACTCATGTGTTTCGAGGGTGATCCAATCGCCTTGGTGAGTGCACTTTTCATAAGTAATTCACGTTTTAGTTTGATTCTCTCAGAGAATTGGAAGCGTGTAGACCTATGTCCTCGCCAATATACGACCTACTGTAACAAGTCCGACATTATGCTTTAAGACTTGAAAGACCTATCTTAACTACATGATGTAACCATCCGATGTTCTGAGACTGTCAAGTAAGCTTTCTTCATAACTGGGTTCATCTTTTGTAAGCCTTTGGGTGTTTTGCAATCTTCCAACCCTTTAATGTTCAAGCAGGACCTATCTTCCTATTACATTCTGAAAACCTTTAACCCGTCTTGCAACCTTCGAAGCCTGCTGTATCGTCCGCTGTTATGTTCTAAGACCTACTCAACTTACTGATGTAACCATCCGGTTTCTGAGACTGTTACACAAGTTGTCTTCATTACTGAGCTCATCTTTTGCACCTCTTTGACCGTCCAGCATATCTGCCAACCAGGTAAACGTTCCGGCACAAGAGCTATCTTCTTAAATACATGTATTATATTTTGAAAACTTCTGATCCGTCTTGCGACCTTCGAAGCCTGCTATTTCAAGTCGGATGTTATGCTCTAAGACCTGTTTAACTGATAGATGTAACCGTCAAGTGTTCTGAGACCGTTACGACAGCTATCTTTGTAACAGTTACAAAGTTCATCTTTTGCAAGCCTTTGACTGTCCTGAATATGTTCCAACCACTTAATGTTCAGGTACAGGAGTTATCTTCCCTAACTAGTCTAAGCTTATTCCATCTGAAAAACTCTGGCGCGTCTTGCGACCTTCATCTTGAGACCTTCTTTCAGGGTACCCAGCCGTCTCTGCAAGGATTTCTCTCCAACTCGGATAGCTAAGAGTGGTTGTCTTTTACAAACGCCGATTGTCGTGATAGAGGTACTGTGTGCCATATTTAGCATGCCATTTCCCAAATGCTCTGTCATTGCGAATGTTTTCATTCCCCCAGTTTGCTATGGAAAAAGAGTGTCAGAGCAATAGAATGCTAAGGTTTTAAACATGGCATGTTTTTTACACTAGTTCCCGCAACTTACCAATGGCATTGAGAATGATAATGACAATAGCTTTACTGCAGATTCTTCATAGAAAAGCATTTTACATCAAAAGGAAAGATGAAGCCCAGTAAAGCAGTACACATGTTAAGGGTACAACAGTGTTAGAGCACTGGAATGTTCTGTGTTTTAAAAAATGCATGTCTTCCTTCATACACATTTACCAGTGGCAATGACAACGACAATGCTCATGAAAACGTATTTATTACAGATTCTATAGAAAATTATATGAAAGAAGGAATACAAAGGAAAGATGAAACATAATAAAGTATTAATCTTGTTAAGGGTACAGTGAATACAATATAAGAATGAGTAAAGCACTGCACGGATCTTATCTGAAATAACAAATTATGATTTCTTTGCAAAATATTGTTAAATTTGTAGTAAATTTTGGTCTCTCATAGTAGTTCAGACTGATGTATTTCTTTCTTTCACCCTCGATGAGAGACCTTATAATTTGCATAATAACATTTATCTCCTATATATTGTTTTAACAGTGTCTACAATATCTCTCCTCTCAGCAAGTTCCACCCCGAACACGTTCAATAACACACTCACACGCCCCAGCTCTATTCGCATCACTCTGTACTGCTACTGCCGAAGAGAAAAATCATGTATTATCGCAAGAAGTTCATCACCCGGTCTTTTTAACTGATCGTCGAAATTTTAAAATCTTGATACGGTGACAGTGCAGATTGTCGCTGGCATATTCTTTACTCGCATAAAATTGTTCACAAGCTCTTTCAGTGTCTCCATACGGGAAGGACATCCGGTAACATTTTTGTAAAGACAAGAAAAGTTGGGAGGATCTGATCGTGCATTGTGAATCATTTCAAAACGCCACCGTAAGTACGGTATATACGTGTACGGTATACGGAATAGATCAAATTATTGATTACGAAGGGAACGGGGAAGCTAAATGTGACCGTCGATTCAGATCGGTTACTTTAGATCTAGTAATCTAGTATTACGATTTTACCTGCGCATCATATCGATCTCTATCATGCACATTTGCACACCCACTCAGTGAACGGCAGACTGGATGACCACAATACAGATTTTTCCGTTGATAAAGTGCTCAATGGCTTTACACTGCATAGCGTCATTAATAAAAAGGATAATGGAATTCGAAATGTTAAAACGATTTGAAAATGACGAGAACAAACAATTCAAAAGTCTGTTCAATCTCTTGCGTTTTTATTTCAGACACAACTAAAAGCTAAAGCGCAATTGGACATCAACAGTCCACGTTTGCAATTTCATTTGATTTTATCAGTCTGCCTATGCTACAGATAGGCGATTATAACATGACATCCCAAGACCCTATAACCCTTTTTTAAGCAGGAGCCTAGCGGGGCAGTTGTTGTTGTTGTTGTTGTTGTTGTTGTTGTTGTTGTTGTTTGTAATCTAGCGCCTGCATCCATCTGCGTTTTTCAGGTCCCAGCCAATGCTCGTTATACGGTGGTATGTATAGACTTCTATGGCGACCTAATCTGATTTAATCAGAAAGCTTCAACGAATCAAAAAGTTATTATGTATTATTTCCCAAGATGAAGAATATCAGGTGTCTGTGTTTTGTTTGTCTGTATGGACGTGAGCGGAGCTTAGACACAGATTAGAAAATCTGAACTCTTTTGAGTTACATCTGAAGTAGGCGCTCGGCAACAATGGTGGCCACCATCTGTGATTTCAAATTTGTTAGCGGAACATTTTTATCAACGGCCTTGCATCGGAAAAAGATGCGGCGAGAATCAATGGTGGTAAGTAGGCTAATAAACGAGGCAAAGACATCGTAAATAAAACACCACTTGCAAGTCAGCACTTTTTTCTAGCTCTTTCGCATCAGTTTCAGCCATCTTTGCTTGCCTATAGACTCACGCAACCATTGCTGCTGCTGCTGCTGCTGCTGCATAAAGTTTGTTAGATCTATTTTATTCGAAAAGTTACTAATCATTTTCAGGACTACTTCATAAATAAATCATAAAACGATTGTGCCGGAACTGTAAGAATAATCAAGGGAAGTAACGACATAAAATAGAAACTCCAAGAAATCTTTTGCATTTTCTGTATTACCTCTCCCGGCGGAGGTGTGCATTTTGGTCTTTGGAGCCTATTGTTTTTTTCTTCTTTTGGCCCTATTAACCTTTTGTGTTATTTTGCAGATACCACTGAGATTTCGGGAAATTTCTTCCGTGGAGGTTAAAGTACTTCTTTTGCCCGATCTTTTAACGGGAAGAAAAGGTGGGGTCAACGCCCAAAATTTTTCACAAATGTCTTTTGAAAAAGATCACCTCAAATTCTGATTTGGTCCCCAAATTTCCATTTGGCTGGTTTTGACCGCGTGCGAATACATAGGTCTACACANATACATAGGCCTACACATTTTATTCTTTTATCTAGAAGGCTCAAATTGTACCTGAAACTTCAAAATTGGATGCTTTATATAAATCACAGGTCATTTTACACATTTCTACACACTGACACTGACTGGCAGGGCCCCAAAAAAGGGGGATTTTATTTATTAGCGGATCAATTGGGCTGTACACAATGAGTGATTTGCCCCTCTAATAGGTGTCAAATACCGTTTCCCTTGTGCTCCCTCCAGAATTTATACTAAAACCATTACTGTTTAATTTGAAACACTTTATACGCTTGAAACCCATAATGGCTTCCTTTCAAACGAGCAGTGAACTAGATGGTGCCCTCTTGTACATCACGAATCCACACACCCTGTTGTCTTCATTCTTATTACCTCCTTCTTTCTTTCGTAGTTATAGTGAACAAGATAACTAAATATGTTACCAGCCGATTTGCAGTAATCTGACTGAAGAAGTTGGATTTGGGCAGCGCAGGAAACGATTAATGACTTTTGTCATGTGCGCATATCAATTTGTAACACTGTGTGATGTGTACTGTTCTGTATGTATGTATTATGAATAAGATGTATAATACTGTATAGCAGCGTAAAATAATTTCCTCACAGGAAGATAAAAGTTTCATTTTTCCCCGTGAAGTTATGATACACATATGTCAAAGCAAGAGTACATTACTCCCAAAATGTATATTATAAGTGTGGAATGGGAGTGTAACACATTGTCTTCCAGTGCGATAAATGCCAAAACTGTCGCCCACAAAATTCTACCAGTATTATCAGCCTCAAGCAAATAGATAGGAAAACATTTATGATCAATGTGCTCGCTGAACGTGCAAGATTCCATTCATAATTTATGGGCACGTTTGTGCAGATTCGCCCCCCCCCCCCNCCCCCCCCTTTCCCCCAAAAATTGAAAAAAAAAAACATTTCGTATTTTCAAGGATGAGGCTAACATCTGCATTCTGTCGTCCTTTCATTGATGCCGCTAAGCAAATGTAAAGTCGTCGAGTACCACATCAACGGATAACCCCACAATGTAGTCATCCAGTGTACGGTTTATAGAACGGGTGTGTATGCTAATGATTTCTAATCTATATCTAAAGCTCTGACAACGTGTGCTGGAAAAGTTAAGATTGGTCTGGAAAAAAAAATAAAATCAGTCTAAAAGGAGTACCACTTGATTTTGTCTCTCTTAAAATCAACCACGTAAAATTATAATGACCCAGTAACCCGTATTTTTGTTCATAAAGCGCTGGACATAACAACCTGTTGGGAACCCTTGTCTCATAACTTACCTAGCCAGTCTTTGGTGATTCTGCTATCTCGCCAGTGGGGCGGCTTGGTGTTGTAGTTAACGGGCATGGGCAGATACGAAGGGGTGAAGTATGGTTGTTCGAAAACAGAGCAGTCCTCGGGACGTCTGACATATCTGCAAAGGGTTGAGGCAAAAACATTCATGTTATACCACGCAAACGTTGCTTGGCAATAGATGGCGAGAGAAGCATCATTTGTACCTGGTTCAAGTATCCACATAATAGCACACAATGGCATATTTCGTCACGCTCATTCCACATCTGCCTAGATAATTTTTTAACTGATTTGAGTTGTTTATATTACTATGATATTCCATTTATCTCCTACTCGTTATTGCATGGCAATTGTACATGCTAACCCACATCTTCCTAATTGTTTTGCTTTGAGCAACAGGTTGAGAGCACTAAATTTCTCAAAATCTCAAAAATGCACTCAGGCAAATGTGGAGAGAGCGCGACGATATTGTGTGGTACATTGACCCTTCTCACAACCCTATCCCCACCCTAACCAGCAAAATTGCATCAGACGCTTAAAATTGAAAGATATTCTTTGCATAGTACTGATATCATAACTCTTATCCCATGGGGGGCATGAACAATATTCCCGAGACTTTTAACGGAGCCCCTGAATATCGAGAAGAGTCCATTACCGTTCTGTTCACTTTCGTAGCGCGAGACGTGCCAGGTACAGCTACCCAATAGCTGCTTGACCAATTGATACAGATCATAACCGTTGCGCGTGTTGTCTGAAGGCTGATCAGTTCACACTGGACTGGACCATAACCACGTATCGTTAGCGCTGACATGCAGGTGAAAATTGATTCTATCTCAGTGTTACAAGGGTTAAAAAATAATATCATTCTAAGTTTGAAAGTTTGAAGACACAACAGATTAGACTCATATCACAGTCTTTCATAGCAAACATGAAAGAAGAAATGGTTCAAGATATAAAAGAAATGAAACACCTCCTAATTTGATTTTGCATGTTGTTGAAATGCTTCAAAAATGACTTGAACTTCAAATTAATGAAGAGAATACTATTGTCAAATGATATATTATATTCAGTGATTTAAGGTAAACTAACAGAAACAAACTAAAAGTGAAAAGAAAGGTTTTACTTGGCGCTTATGGTTTGTTTGTGTGTGTGTGTGTGTGTGTGTGTATGTGTGTGTGTGTGTGTGTGTGTGTGTGTGTGTGTGTGTGTGTGTGTGTGTGTGTGTGCGTGTTTGTTTGTTTGTTTGCTTGCTTGGTCGCTTGTTTGCTTGCTTGTTTAAAGTTTTACAATGCGTCAGCACGATTACAGAAATATTGCACCTTTTTGCTTGAACTTTCCTAACAATATTTTGTAAACAACCGCCGCTAGGCTTATTTTTCCACGAGTTTGAAAATGTGAAAGAATTTTCAATGCGCATAAGAAGTTTGCTACCAACTGATGTGCTAAGAAGAAGGGTGATACCAACAGGTTTGCAAAGAAGGTTGTTACAAAATTAGTAGCTTAACCAGACCGTTGCCTTCGGTCGAGCTGTTATGTGCCCAGTTCCTGAACATATAAAGTCACCAAGACAGAAATTGTTTCATTTAAGGCTTGCAAAATCAAAGATGGGGCCTCTTAGCATCATAAGATGGTACATCATAGCATCAGTGCGGAATGCATTCTTGAAAAGTTTCAACTTGCAGAGTTATTGTAATTCTTACGATGGTAAGAGATCCCACTGTTAATGCGCAAGTTCTCAGATAGCTTTTTTGTAGAGTTTTTTTTATGACAGAAAAAGATAACTCATATTGCCCTGTGAAAAGAAAACCACAATTTCATTGACGAATATTCGCTGAAACAATGTTGGTGACCAAAAGTACATATTCTTAATGGGAGATGAAGTTCGCAAGTCATGACACTGGTTTTCATTGCGACTCTGTCTCAAACGACATCTTAAATACTAACTGGCGCATCAACTGGAAATTTGGCACCGAGGAAGCTTCCTCTACGCTGGTAAGCATGTACTATGTATGAAAAGCCTTAGTTACCTTGTACAGATGAAAATAGTATTAATAATGTAAATCTAGTCTCTAGTTTTCTTCACAAAATTCAGCCCTGACAGTGTAAATGACAAAAAGGCACTGAAAGCTCACTTTGTCAACAGATGCTGAAGTGGTAGTACAATGTCATCTTGACTGCCCGTCAAAACAGTGTACTGGGTCGAGTGGGAGAGAACATGAAGAAACATTTTATGAGTTATCACTGGCAAAAAAGCATTCAGTGTGTACCTAAGAATCTACAATGTTGCCATTTTTCAATGAAAAAAATCATGACACTATGTTTTACATAATTATTATCTTTCACGCGGAGCAGCGGAGCCGAATGATCTCAGCGTTGAACTCGGGATCAAAATTTCGTAGATTCGATTTCCGAACAAAGGGTCGTGTTGTAAGTGCCTAGGTAAAGCATCTCATTCACACTTTCCACAGTCTATCCCTCTGTATTATGGGTATCTGGCTATAGGCAGTGAACGATATTGTCAGAACGCTTGTGATCAGCTCCTGTAAATGGCCGCAGCGCCTGTAAATGGCTGCGGCGTTGTATGCTCCAAAGAGAGTTGAGAATGATACAGAGTGATCAGAACTTCTAGATAATAATAGACTGAGGTCGTGTGGGCGGGCATTAGCCTAAATACGAAACTTTGTAAACCACAACGACAATAACGATAGGGATTCACTCTCTCTAAATGCTCAAGCACAAATGAGATTTTATTACTGATGAAACTCGACACAGAGGTGGCAACAGCAAGAAAAGTAATTTGGCTGTTACGGTTTACCATGCTGCTGAATTTGAATTAAATTGGTGCTAAATTATCACGTCCACCCTATTCTCTCACCCGTTTACTTCAGCGTCATAGTGTTGGTAATTTAAAAGCTGTAGATTTTCTATATAAAGCCTCTACAGTCTGCTTTGCCTACATACGGAGAAATAATATTTGTGCACACATGTGGATTAGGTTCCGTAAAAGAATATTAATGTATGTTTTCATTGTCTTCAGATATTTTAAAAAAAGAACAATCCACATATTCTGTACTACCGAGATCAGTGAGATATATGACAGTGTCGACACTTACAGAACTGTATGGACAGTGATATATAAAAATTAACCATGCACAGGTTTGTTTTGTTTTTCAGTTTCAAGAGAACACAAACTAAAACAACAAGACTATACTAGTGACTTTAAAGCTACCTCTGCACTAGCACCATGGATAAGTAATCATTCTTTTTTTTTCTTTTGGTATAAATATATAAGTGCATTTCATATTGCTCTTGTAATGGGCTTGATTACGCACCCCTTTGTTTTGACAGCGTTGTTGGCTAATGTATATGTGGCCTTAACAAGCAATTCCGTGAGTTATAGAACTGCCTCATTACCAGCCTCTTCTACGGTTGCCAACGCAAGCCCTCCAATGACAGCATTTCGAACAGGAAGGTACCTGTACAATGATGTCAGTCTCTATCAAACCTCTGCTACCAAAAATCCAAATATATCACAGCCTCGTAAGCCTAGACAACAACCAACAGAAAGCGAGGAACCGAAACATCTGTTGAAATCTACAAACTTGGCACCAGTTGTTACGGACGTTACTGGAGTCCCTTCAGCGTTTAGAGGCAATGATGATACTTGGACATCAGCGAAATCCACAGATACGGTAGACACCCAGGCTCCCGCGTCGTTCATAGGGACGAAAGAAACCAGAATGCCTGCATTACACAAAAACACAGAGCACCACAAAACACCCTCATCATTCTCAAGCAATATAGATGTTGCCAGGAGATTTCCAACTTCAAAGAGCAGAGCGCTTACAACACTTAAACATGCAGGAGTCACTGAGATCACAGCACAGTCCATAGGCAAAGAAGACCTCGGAGCAGCTACTGGGTTTGCTGGCATGGAAGAGACAATATCGGTAGGTCAGCAGCGGAGCCACAAGCTTGTTAAAGACACACTTCCGGCACATACATCACTCGAAGGGTCTGGGACACCTACAAATATCGGGGGAAAGACAGACACTGTGTCAGAGACGAAAGAAGGGGAAAATTTAGCACCAAGCATTGATGAAGAGACAGTAAAGCTCTCACACATCTCGACCGTTTACTACCATGATATTGGCAAACCCGAAATTTCGAGATCTCAAACGCACAGCGAAGAAAGCTTGACAAGTTCCTATAAACCTCCCACATTTGCAGCAAACAGCAGCTTGCCATGTCCGGAGATGTACGATTTCGTGATCAGGTTTGGCCTGTGTAATCTGTCCTCTTATACTTCCCCTTCCCGCAGCTGTAAAGGCAGATGTGGGGAGGAAATGTCTTTCAAAGGCACTCGTGAGTTTTGTTCATGTGACATAAAATGTCCTGTCTATCATGACTGCTGCTTTGACTTTCATTACCAGTGTCCCCACGTGTCCACGTTAAGCAAAGACACATATCGTGGGAAATTGAATTCTCTCACCGAGTGTGACTTAGAGAGGCAGTACCGATCGATTTACGGATGCTCTTATGAGCAGCTGAAAGAAACTAGCACTTTGTCTTCTACAGTTACAGAAAGCGAGTTTTACTTATTTTCAAGTACCATCTCACGGCCTTCAAAAAACAATTTCGTAGACTATACAGGCAATTATGAGCATGTGGTGGATCTATCTACAGATCTCATGTATAATACTTTTGACGCATATAACTGTCACAGAGGAATGGATTCAGTACCTTATAAAGTTCCATACATTCTTAATCTCAAGGGTGAATATGTAGAGGGCCAGTCCATTCAGTCTTATATACTTCCTTCTGCCCCCACTTCCTACCAAGATGTTTATGGCACAGAGCCCCCTCCTACAGTGAGAGGCTGTTTCCTGGGGGATACGGTTGAATGCACAGGCTGCCCGTATGATTCAAACACACTGTTTCTGAAAGATATTTGCGAGCTTCTGTTATCTGGAGAAGCTGTACGCCAGCATCATCTCATATTTCACAAGTGGCGTTATGTCAACTATAATGATGAGGTGCTGAAGGAGGATGGAACATGTTCACATAGGCATGGAATAAACCGTGGTGATGAAGACGCCTTTAACAACAGGTTTTTCAGGGCAGCTACAGAAGAGCTCGTTTCCCAGAGGTATGTGACCATAACACGTCCATCATTCTACCAGACCATATACCTTCTTGAATTTACAGGTGCGCCGTGGAAAACAGTGCGATGTTATTTTGTACGTATCTTCGATCATCAATGTATCGTGGAAAAGTGCTCTGTAGGGTTCCATCTCACAAAAGACGGTAACTGCGTCAGGATCATGGATTCCTTTAGTGTGACTACTTTCTCTCAAGTGGAAGGAAGGCAACTGCTAACTTCAGTCACTCAGACATGCACGTGTATGAGGATATATGGAGCACTGCTGAAAGTCAGCGTTTCGGCACTTAGCAGGCTACATATCCAGGCAACTCAGTGCAAAATCAAAAGTGACACTTTTCAAGTTGATCTCTATAGTCATTTCTTAGCAGGAGAAGATTATGTTGATGATACTGACATAAGAGAAACTATCCCTGACGGCCATAAGGAGATCAACAACTCGTGGAACGTATATAGAAAGTACAAGATGGATTTAGCACATGCAATTCTTTTAACGCAGGATTTTTGTGATGACGAGTATTCAGTCATTACGATCTGCCCTCAAAACAGCGTTAGCCAAGGACCTGAGGTTGAAACGCTGTTGCGCAAGCTCTGCATCTCCTACTCCAAGGAGGGAAATGTTCTTGACGGTTCAGTGGATCATCAAGGCTCATTTTCTATCTCTTTCAGGCCCTTCGCAAATGGATATTTGATCTTGATCCTAACTCTACTGGGAAGTTTCTCTTGGATGCTCGAATTGGCGTTCTTAGGAATGCTGTTTACAACTGATGTGCTGAAGAGGGTTTTCACCAACTGGCTTCCTTAACTAGCCTTGACCAAGTGATGTGCATATGAAGGCTTACTACCAGCTGGTGGGCTTAACTTGACTGTTATAAACTGGTATGCTTAAGAGGGCCGTTACCAGCTCGTGTGCTTAAGAAGGTTGATACTAGGGGGTCTGCTAAGAGGGTTGTTGCCAAATTATCTTTTTCACTGAACTGTTACCTTTGGTCTAACTGTTGTGTACCGTTTTCTGAATATATGAAGTCCCCATGTCAGATGGAAAATTATATCATTATACCGCGCTGGCACAGGAACAAATACATTTCAATAATGAAATTGGAAGCAATCATGGAACCTAATTGATGTCCAAAATAAAATCTCTTAATTAATGAAGAGCGAACGAGATACTCAAAAATTATTCGAGACATACATGATCCTAAAAAAAAAATTTTACGAGCACATACGATTCAAAATATCACAGGTCCTTTTCAGAAGTTCTGCAGTTTTTTCAGCAGACATGATCGTTTGTGAAAATATATTATCGTAGTATTTCACAGACAATTCCATATTATTAAAAACTGGATGAAATATTTAAGACAAAGACATGAAACGTTTTTCTTTTTTTACAAAGGAACATACAACCCTCATCCCTCCCCGTCCCCCTTCCTCCCCCAAAATTGGAACTGGGATCATTATGGAGTAAGAAGGGATGAGGGGACTTAAGGCAAAAATGTGCCCCTTCTCTGTAGCTACTATATTTCTGATGATGTAACGGCCATCACTGCTGTAGACACAAAATAAATCATAGGCGTTTGTGGGACGTAGACCACGGTTGTGTATATGTAGGGAAGGGGAACAAAGCTAGTCATAGATCTGTAAATAAGATAACGGCTCAGAAACAAGAGCTGTGACTCAAGGAAAAGATCACATTTATTTGAAATATTATGGTCGTAAATTTTTTGCTGCTGATAAAAGCACACTACGGTTGTACATAGAAAATTCACATTTATAGATTTGTCGATGTGTAATATTATACTTTACCTGTGTTCATAGTTAAGACAGAAATAAGAACTGTAGCTATGGAATATCATTGCGGTTACAGATCGATAGCAAAACTCATCAGCAGACAGGAATAGACTGTTTGCTGAAAAATTTTACACCTGTAGAGCTGTGGGTGATTTGAATGACAAAGAGCTTTAGATAAGGGAACGGGCTATGGTGGTGGAGCGAAAACAAAAGCCCTGCTTTTGGTAGGCTGTCAAGAAGTAAACAGAACACGGCTCTGGAAAAGGGATAGAAGACTATTACTAACAACCCACGACAGTGTGAGATAAAGACAAATAAGCTCTTTAGATTAGGAGCAGATTATGGCTTAAAACAGGCACAGTAAACGGTTGGTTCATAATTAATTTTCGGGCCCTTGATTAGCGCGGCCATTTTGACCCCTGTTACTTTCTCCTCAATGATTAAAATACAACTATCACCTTTTAATTCCGTATACAAGACTACTTCTAAATTTGCTATAATAGTGAGCTTTGCACATCAAGAAGCCACATCATTCATGGTGGTTGTCTAAATTTGCCTGCAATGATGACTATCTTTCGAGGGCTTTGACACCTATTGTTTTTTCTTCTTTTGGCCCTATTAACATTTTGCGTTGTTCTAAATATACCACTGTGATTTGGGGGAATTTCTTCCATGGAGGTTAAAGTACTTCTTTTGCCCGATCTTTTAACGGGAAGAAAAAGGGGGGGTCAACTCCCAAAATTTTTCACAAATGTCTTTTGAAAAAGATCACCTCAAATTCTGATTTGGTCCCCAATTTTTCATTTGGCTGGTTTTGACCGCGTGCAAATACATAGGTCTACACATTTTATTTTTTTATCTAGAAGGCTCAAATTGTACCTGAAACTTTAAAATTGGATGCTTTATTTAGATCACAGGTCATTTTACACATTTCCACACCCTAACACAGGCTGGCAGGGCCCAAAAAAGGGGAGTTTTATATATTAGCCGATTAATTGGGTTGTACACAATGAGTGATTTGCCCTTCTAATATGTGTCACAAACTTTAAACCCTCCCCACATTTAATTTTTCCTACATGTGTTTTGAGCAGTCAGTGGTGATGCATTCTCTACTATTAAAGAGTCTCTATCTTGCTCCTTTAATGACAGAGGATGATATTTCTGTGGTGAGGTATATTTGCAGAGGGACACAGAAATTTTTAATAGTCTCACTCACTGAGATGAATTGGATGAGGTCTTGATAGCCTTTGTTAGTTCCCTGGAAAAATATGCAACTGTCAGCTGTCAAGCACATTCATTTTCCTACAACATGGTACCAATGTTGCTGTAATATCTGTCTTAGATCATTCTTATGGCCCAATTAAGAGTTTGATACCTCTCAAAATAGCCAATTCTCTTGATGACATACCCTATGCTACTTTGAAAGCTCCCATGAACCTACAGTTCAGCCCTAAAATTTTGGTCAGAGGGAAGTGACCTGGAGGTGACTGGGAGGGAAGGGGAAAAGTGACCCCCTCTTGGCTGGTCATTGTCTCCATGTAAATACCTTGGCATAAGCAGGTAGTTTTTAGTTGACCATATTTGCAATCCTTAATGATCTAATCCATTTGTAACCACACATTTAAAACCTAAAAGTGATCATATTGGCATTTCTTAAAGGGTGAATGTGTTATTGACTGGAGAAGAAGCCCTGGAGAGACAAAAGTTTGGTGCATCTGCCCAAAAGAATTTAAAGAAAATTCAGCTTCCTTTGTTATTACCATATGAGCCTATGGGGTGGGCTGAGAAGG
>JAWQUT010000005.1:3370529-3385125 GCA_033807755.1 Ellobium chinense
GGTGGGGGGAGGGGGTGGCGGGTGGGAGGAAAACAAGAGAGACAAGGAAAAAAAGAGAAGGGCCTCAAGGGGAGAGGAGGTTGAAAAGACTGTCCAGATAGCCTAGATGACCCCCCTCGACCGCCATGATGTAAACTTTGTGTTTCTAAGTGGAAACATGTCAGGTACTAGCTGCTGGTTAAGGTCTTTGACACCTATTGTTTTTTCTTCTTTTGACCCTATTAACATTTTGCGTTATTCTAAATATACCACTGTGATTTGGGGGAATTTCTTCCATGGAGATTAAAGTACTTCTTTTGCCCGATCTTTTAACGGGAAGAAAAAGGGGGATCAACGCCCAAAATTTTTCACAAATGTCTTTTGAAAAAGATCACCTCAAATTCTGATTTGGTCCCCAATTTTTCATTTGGGTGGTTTTGACCGCGTGTGAATACATAGGTCTACACATTTTATTTTTTTATCTAGAAGGCTCAAACCTAACCTGAAACTTTAAAATTGGATGCTTTATTTAGATCACAGGTCATTTTACACATTTCTACACCCTAACACTGGCTGGCAGGGCCCAAAAAAAGGGGGATTTTATATATTAGCGGATTAATTGGGTTGTACACAATGAGTGATTTGCCCTTCTAATAGGTGTCATAAACCACGAGCGGTTAAAGGGAATAATATAATGTAAATCGCCCTGGCTGACGTCGAACGAATCGTAATAACTGAGTTCCCAAGCGTTATATTCAGGCATAAATTAAGAATGATGTGAACGTTTTATCACTGCAGTTTAAATCATTTTCCTTGTTTATAATTTACTTGAGTGGGCCTATGCAAGGTGATTTTTTTATTTTTTTTTTACATCCACTAAATAGGATAGAGAAAAAGCCATTGAATCGCTCTAGAGAGTATTTTTACCATGACCTCAAAGAAGTGCCTTTATGGCTTTTACAGATGGTTCACAAGCTTTGTAAATAGAGCCAAGAAAAGCACCTTGAGATACCCTGAGAATTTCATGTTTTCAACACAGTCGGAAATGATCGGGCGTACGGAATTAAAAGGTGACCCTTGCGTAATCACTACCTCGAGCAGCACGCTATGACGGAGCAATGTTGCTGGCTGTTCAACCAGTGAATAAACGCGGCAAAAATGAAGAAACGCAGCAAAAATGAAGAAACGTGGCGACCGTGGAAGACCTCCATTAGTCGGAAAGTCCTTCCACAGATAGCTGCGGTATGCAGCACAGAATATAGATTGAAATGTATTTTGTGGTGTGCAACGAGCCCCATGGTAACTTCTCGACTAAGTGACTGAAATCAAGGACATTTATTCGAGAAAGTTGTGGCTAAACAGGACATTGACAGCATGTGGCAGTCAGGTCTTCGCTCAGTGGTTGCTACACAACAGGACTCAGGAGTCGTTCATGTACCCGAAATCTTCCATCTTGCTGGTCCTGGGCTTGAGATCTTCTTCGCTGCAGGTTTCGGGTACCCCCGTGTGGTTGGGGTAAATGTGGTTGTAGTGGATAATACGGGGCTTCTTCCGTTCAGGGATATAGTAGGCCATGACGACTGATCTGCTACTTGGGCTCTGAAGAGCTTTGTAGCATTCGGAAGAGTGAACAGACTGAGAGTTGGCAGGCTGTGGGGTTCTTTAAGCACTTTACGATCTCTCTGACGTTACGTATTCTAGTACATGCCAAAGTTGCTTGGTCTCACAAGTTTATCACTCAGTCGCTGATGATCAATTTCTGTGAATCCACCGCTGCCGTTCTATTCAAAGCTTTGTGAAGCTGCTTTTTGTCTCTATGGCTCCAGCGCGTGGAGGTCTTCTGAGGTTGCAAAGATGTGAGCTTGACTGCAGAAAGTTGCGATGATATGGTAATGGATTTGGGCGTCGATCTTTGACCGCTCTATGCGTCACTGGCAAGACAATCTGCAAGAGAGAGTTGTCACAATGGGATGTTGTTGTTGAAGTCTGTTTTTGCAGAAAACCTGTCTTGGTGTCCTATGTCCCCGCAGTCTGATTCCATTTTCCTTTCTTTTAGCCTTTGTATTTCAAATTCAAATCGTTTTCATTGCTAGGCCATAAGATCTTACCAAGACAAACCAAATTCCCTGATTTGTACAAGGTACTCTGTTTTCCTGTTCTGACCTCTCCACAGAAACCCCTTGAGCTTATCCACAGATTATCGAGAGGTGAGTTGAGCAATGCTCTGGTCTTTGTTGCGTATATTATAGAATAACAATTAGACTCTGATAAAAATACGAAAATATGAAAATAGGACTTTTATTTACCCATTTGATGTACAATGTTATACAGTGTTATATATCTCACTCTAAAATAATAATATAAAGAGCAATGCACATCATACATGTAAATACATAATATTACAAATGAAATACATAACAAAGTCATTGTTGGTCGTCAGCGGTGTAGCACCCTGGTCCCCTCACCCCCAGCTCTATAAAGCCAAGTACTCATTTACATCTGAGTCGAATGAGGAAATATATATATATCGTCGCCTTCCACACGAAAGGGCGTATCCCGATTTTTGACGGTTTTGAGTTATCACCACCAGTACGTAGTGCTATCTCAGAACTATTTCACACGAAACGGCGTATCCCTAGCTCAAATAGTAACGAAGATATAGCATAAAATTCATAAGGGCTTAAGCTAACTATCAATATGATCGAATCAGACGTAAATCGCTCTCCTTAAAAACGTGAAAAACAGGAATACGCCCTTTCGTGTGAAAGACGACGATATATATCTATATACCTTAAAGTTCCCCTTAAGACAAGAGAAAACTGGAAAAGTGGAACTTATAAAGCCTCAACACCAGGGCAACACAGCAAGGAAGGATAAGCTTGGGCCCAGCTAATTCACCTTTTCGAATCTGCCAGCCAAGACATACCGTCTGGTATTTACTAGGGCTCGAGAGTGGGGCTTGAAAAGAAAGCGTGAATGCTGAAGTTTACTTACAGCAGTTGGTAAATAACTGTTGGAATTGGGAACTAGAGCTGCGAAATAAATAAACAATGGGCGTAGGCTTGCTTAGTTTAGTCATGTGGAAAGCGGTTTTTTAGCTCGATCAAGCAAGTTTTTACCAAAGCTTATAAGTCATAAGCTTAAATAAGAGATAAAGCTGTACTTTACTGGCTTTTATCCGAAGATATCGTCCATGCTGACTATAAGATCATAATTCACAAATTAGGTCGTATACAACTATCATGATCTTTTATTTCAAAATAGTTAGTCGCTCCTTTATGACATTATTCGGAAATCATTTATAAGTTTAAAGTCATAGTTATGAGAGGTTTGAGCTTTTTATATCAACAAAATGTTTTTAGTCATTTTTATTTCAACCCTCTGGTTAAATGGAAAGCGGCACTGCATACGTCAACACGATCACTATGTCCTCTAATCTTACCCTTGCAGACAAAAATATTTGTCGACGTCGACGCGGGGTACTGGGAAGCTGGCTTTGGTCGGGTACACAACGACAGACCGGAGCTTGGTCTCTGCAAAGGGGATCCCTTCTCTGGGGAACAAAAGTACAGGGACATTATTCATCGCTAGACATTTCTGAGTAAGGAGCAGCCTCTTCCCTTCTCCCCCTTCCTCTCCCCTCTCCCCCTCCCCCTCAAATTTTGCAACCAACATACACCCTCTTCTTCGTCGTCAATACACAACGAAGCTCCTCTCATCACTTGCGTAGATTCTTTGGCAAGGGGTCAGGGTTAGGGCACGTGATAAGGGGTGTGTGTAGGGTTTGAATTACGTTTAGACACCGTCGATATCAGGAGCAGGAACTCGCCTCCACTGATGCTTTTGTCTCAATGGGCAATAGGGTTGGAGTCAGGGTTAGGGTTAGGGGTATGGATCGGGTTGAGGCAGGGTTAGGGGTAAGATTAAGGTTTGTATCAGTAGGCATAAGTTTCGGTTACCGATGTGAGTCTCATTCGGAATTACTTCTCCCCCCCCCTCCNCCCCCCGACAATATCCTGGGACTCACTTGCCCAGTGCGTGTTTATTTCTTCTTCTTTTGTGCTGGCAACTCTGAGTGCGATCCAGCTCTGAGCACTATTGTATTAACGCGTATTCAGACGTTTTGCTTGAAGTTCTCTGGAGGAAAATTTAGGGTCAGGGACAGGATAAGGAAAGAGAGAAAATGCACATGTAAGAGCCAATGATAATGCCAAAGATCTGTCCCGTGGTTGCATTTCATTCCCTAACCCTACTTCTACCCTGTCCCTAATCCTAAGTGCTAGGTTGGAGAATCTTAGGACATGGCGCAGATGGAATTCAGAATGAGACGTAGATCTGATGCTATTATGTCGACGGATTACTCGATAGGAATTAGGGTTAGGGTTAGGGGTTGGGGTAGGGGTGGGGGTAAGGTTAGGAGTAGAGTTTGGGTTGTATTGTAGGCATAGGTTCCGGTTAGGGCTGTGAGTCTCATTCGGATTTCCTTCCGAAAACACAAGACGAGCTGTACTTACGTGCATTGTAAGATATAGACATCAGAGGGCACAGGGTAGTCCGAATAATAAGCTGGGAAGTAGCGTTTTCCTGCAGGCGCTTGTCCTGCCATTATCTAGAGACTAAATGTCACCCAGTGTGATGTTTCTTTGTGGAGTTCTTCTTGGGTCGTCAGCTGTTGGTTTGTTGCTGTATTATAAACGACACTGTTAGTTTAAACATAGACTAGTTCTTGCCATGATGCATAGATGATCTAGTTTCGAACGCCATTATCCGCCGTCCTTCTGATGACATATTTACGTCACATTCATATCCTCCATATGAACCTTGTTGCACCGTGCATCAATCTTTTATTCGGGAACTTCTTGAAACAGATTGTTGCCCGTGTAGTCATAATGGAATGGGAGCATACCTTTGGTGGTTCCCGCAGCCACAGCTCAACGTTCCCACGGCCCTTTATTCCTCTAACCCTTTATTCCCACAGCCCTATGTTGCCACAGAACTATATTCCCTCAGCCCACCCCATATTATTCCCACAACCCAATATTTCCCTAGCCCTATATTCCCACATTGCTGCACTCCTACAGCCCTGTGTTCCCAGAGTCATATATTCCCATTGCCTTATATTCCCACAGCCCTATATTCCCACAGCCCTATATTCCCACAGCCTTGTCTTCCCACAGCCCTACTTTCCCAAAAGCCCTATATATTCCCGCACACGAAAATCTTTACCTATATTGCATTAGCAGCCATTGTCTATGAACTGAGGCAGCCCAACAAATCAGCAACAATTCAAGACTAAATGAACAATCTAAGGCTAAAGTATGGCTGATCTATAATAGAAAATGTAATGTGATTTAAACCAGGGTTGCCTGATTAATGGCGCATGGGCCAGAATACATCCGGTTAAATGTAGTTCAATAAAGTCCCAACCGAGAGTGTCTTATTATACCATTCAGTGATATGTATTTTGTGAAACATCTACTCATGATCTATATAGGAACAAAGGGTTGTGGGAAAACAACTATGGATAAATAGGACTGTGGGAACCTAGGACTGTGCGGATCGCTAACTGGGACAACCAAACAGCACAATAGGCTTAGTCCAAGTGCTATAAATACAAATAGTATATTGCCAAGGTGGATTAAGATTTAGATAAAAGAAAAGATAAAAAAAGTGTGTTTTTCCAAGAGAAAGGTGTTATCAAATTTATTGGGCTCTATACGTTTACAGCTCGATAAGTTGTACAAATCAATACACAGACAAGAAACTGAAGCTGCTCCGACTAATTGAGATAACCAATGACGTTTGAACACACACAAAAAAATGCGAATATAGATACTTGTTCCACTTAGCTTCTCTTTCTTTACTTGCCTTCTCATTTCCCAGTCTCTTATTTTCAAATGTCTTCCTTTAACAAACCTCATGGCCAGAGTAGGTATTACGTTGCGGCGCAGCGTGACCAAATGGTTAAGGTGTTGGACTCAAGACCTAAAGAACGCGGGTTCGATTCCCGACCACGGTCATGTCGTAAGTGCCTTGTTAAAGCATTTCATTCACATTTTTCTCAGTCTTCTAGTCTGCAAAATGGGTCTCTGGCTACAGACAATGAAAGATATTTTTAGACCAGCGCCTGTAAATGGCAGCGGCACTGTATGCTCCCCAGGAAGCTGAGAAAGTCCTAGAGTGATCAGGCCTGCTGGGGTAATAATAGTGTAAAGTGGTGTAAGCGGGCATGAGCCTGAACAAGTGACTTATAAACCGCATCATCATCATCATCATCATTGTTAATTATTATTATTGTTGTTATTATTATTATTATTGTAGACTTGCTGTGAGTTCTGGAAATAACCTATAGATCTATACGTAAAAACAACTGAAAGATAGCTGTCTAGTTTTGGCATGAAGTGACACCATCTTGGGTTTCGTGGCGTTAAATTAAATATTGCGAAACCCTCGTAAGGTATTTCTGGTGGTGTTGGCGATGACCTCCGGCTCACCTGGGCAACTTAGTGCAAAAAATCATGACAGGGCACTAAACCTGAAACCCAAGCTTGCTGTTGTAAACTAGTTGCTGTGCCGATTCCACGTGTAAAGTACCAATACTATGCCGAGTACTTTTCTGGGTTTTAATACCAGATACTTCACATCGTATTAAATATGACTGCAACCTAATGTGTCGTGTTATATTATCTATTATAGTATGAAATGATGCTAAATCCAATTAGAAGTCTACCATCGTTTGAATAATAAAAGTGAATGATAATAAGCCGGTTCTTGGTATTTGGTGCAAATTTGCAACATGATTATATCTATAAGCCACAATTCCATTTAACTGAAACATAGCTGGAAGGTATAGAGATGCTAATTGTATCTGGCATAAAAATATGCAATTTTAGATAGTCCCTTTAAAATTAGAAAATTGGCCACGGGGAGGGGGGAAAGGGGTTTGATTTTAATTTCAAAGGCTTAGATAGATGCAGCTATCTTTGTAGACTCAGAATAGTGGGGGTNGGGGGTTGTCACTCAAGTGTTGACTGAGTAGTTGTTGCTAGGCGCGAAAGAATATCCTGTTTACTGTGTTAAATGGCCTAAATTCTTGGGTTCTCTCAATCACTGCCAAAGTTCTCAAAATCTAAATGGTTCATTGGCATGTTTCTGTGTGTCAAAATTTGGAGGAAGAGCTGAACTACAGATCTGGTGAGTATTTTGGAACGGCACCCCAGGATAAATCAGTGAGGGTTGTAAAATGCTTGCAAAGAAAACAGTGAAAAAAAACATTGGCATCTTCATACCTGGAAAATACATGTCCTGTTGTCTGGGACTTGACTAATTCATAACAAATCATGATCCAATCAAAGTATTAGACAGCGAGGAAAAACGTTAAGCTACTCAACATTTTATGACGGGTACTTGCCGATACTGGTATCCCAGAAAGAACACGGTATCGATAACCGCCCCGCACTAGAGTAGACGAGCGTGTAACGGATACTGGACTGCATTCTGCCACTACGACCGCCCTCTCTATAACCCTCCAGTGATCCTCTGGCTCGACTGGATTCATAATTATCCTCTTACCCCGTATCGTGCAGGGTACTTGCTTTGCAGGATTGGATACATGAGGGTGTACAGTGATTCTCGCTGAGGTGAGAGAAGATGGTAAGACCTTCTTTAGAAGAAACAACAAGAAGCTACCGACAGATTCAGTACCGCTCTCAGCATCAGCAACATGGCACAGGTGCTTGCGCCTTGAGCCTCATCATTTATAAGCAGGGAAGCCTGTTTCTCCATAGACCATTCTTTATTAGTGAACTCCAATGCAGTTCACTTCCGCACTTAAACAAAACAGCAACCTCTCCTTTCCAAAAGTTAAAGATGCATCAGTCAATAAAAACCATTGTAACAAACCATATCAGCCAATCATATCCTTCCATCAATGGATAAGTAGAAAGTGGGAAGTAATCACTGCTGCCGTTATGTTGTGGCTTGGGATGCCTGGATGACCCGTGCGTACATAAAAACTGAGAGTGGGTCATTAATTTCAATTCAGCTCAAGTTTTAATTTTGCTTTTGTACAAAGGAAAATGAGAGTAAACAATACAGAAAACGCAAAATAAAATCATAGTTTATGAAATTATATCAGTTATAATTATACAGGCAAACAAGCATTAATGACAACAATACGAGATTCTGCATGTTGAACGCTACGACGGCTGTATTCAGCACTAAAGGGAATATTTTTTTTGAGAATCGCCAAAGAACAAGACAAATAAGCGGCAACATACAACAATCTATTTTTGTATCCATGTTTACATCTTATATTTTTCACCTACATGCGGATTTTTTTACCATGTACAAGTTTTGTATATATTGCTCTTGATCCATTACTTATCGTTTCTCTTCAATATGAAATACTCTTGCCAACATATAAATTAAATTGCAAGAGTATTATATTCCAACCTCAATAGTGTGTTATGCTTTTACCAGTTTGCGCCTGGAGTGGAAAAAGGAGAGGGGGAGGGAGCAGCTGCATGCTAAGGGTTGGGATACAAATATAATTCCCACGTAAATAACATCGTTAACATGCAAGCTCTCAGCTGTCAACAGAGTTCATATTTTTTCCTTGATCGGTGTTTTGTCATTTGTCTTATACACTGAAACAGATTTTATCAACTTTGTTGGCGGTGTGTTCTGAGTACCATTATCGGTTTAGTCATTTCGGGCAAATTGTATTATAATGAAACTTGAAAGATTTTAGAAGTTCCTTTCAATCAAGACTTGTCTGGCGAGCACCTAGTTAGAGGTGACCATCCTTTGAAGTGAGTGGGATTTAGGGAGGACTATTTATTTTTTTCTTTGTGAATGTAGATACCGTGTGACATTAACTTAAGAGCGTTTTTTTTTCCAAAACTCGGTATGTGGTCTCTGAATGTTTTTGAAATAAAGGGATATAACATTAAGGTACGTGCTCCTCACGCATATATTTTTATTTACAGTTAAATGAAGCAAAATTTGAAGGAGTGCAGATTTTGAACTGAATTCAGTTTTTAATGAATTAACAAAAATGCATTTTTTGGATACACCCTCAGCTCATTTTTTAACGAAAGTACATTTACTGAGTTTTGGAAAAGCACTCGTCAATTAGTCTCTTTAATTTCTGCACGAACATTAGGTCTATAATTTCTTACACCGTCATTATGCTGTATATATTATGCAGTTTTAAGGTTGTGATGTTGTTTGTCATATTGTATATTGTAAACTTATAGAGCAAGTAAACACATCATTAAAAAAAAAAAACATGTGTAGTTGAACAATGCACTGTGTTGTGTAATCTATGTCAAGCCTGTCTTATTCTGAAATTAAAGTTATCGCTCTCACAGAAAGTAATTCCGATTTCTACTATTACTGCTACCAGTGACTGTTAGTCAGCTTCTTGATTTTATTGTCATTTGTGTTTGCTGCTGCTGCTGCTACTGTAGATGCTGCTGCTGCTGCTGCTGCTGCTGCTGCTGCTGCTGCTGCTGCTGCTGCTGCTGATGTGATGATGATGATGATGATGATGATGATGATGCTGATGATGATGATGATGATGATGATGATAATATTAATGCTGAAAAGGCAATTAATATCAATACTACTGAAACGTATGGTCGCTATTTTAAAATACCGGGGATAAATATATCTATAATATTCCTGCGTTTCATTAACCTCATTAGAGTGGCCACAATTTCTATAGTAATTTGTGGTGCAATCCGATTCATTTGCTAGATTTTTTTTCACTCTTTTCAGAGATAAGAAGAAGCGTTAGACCTACGATGAACAAGGCTTCCATCCTTAGATGGCCGGCTCTTGGCCACAGTTTAAACACAAGTTGGTTGTATTGCTCTCTCTCTCTCTCTCTCTCTCTCTCTCTCTCTCTCTCTCTCTCTCTCTCTTTTTATATATTGATAAACTACATTTTTTTCTTACTTTCACAAGAGTGGAAGGAGTATCTACTCCTGAATGTACCTTTTTTTCTGTGCCATCTTTTTTCTTACGTTCAGACGGGTGTAAGGAGTATAAACTCCTTATTGTGCCTAATAATATATTTAAATTTAAACAGTTAACAGAGAGTGTTGCAATATCTTTTATGCAAAATACTAGAATCCGTCACCAACTGTCTTGTAAAATAAACTGTACCTCAGTGGAACAGAAAAGGATCATTCAATGTATGTGTGGAGTATTTTGAGACACTGGAGTCCTCCACAAGAAACCCATCATAAAAACAGTTCGTTCACATCGCTACCCGCACTATACTGTAGCCCACGAAAAGAGCGCTACAAACACAAAATTCATTTCGAGCAGCCGGACTTTGTTTACTTACAAGAAACTATAGTGCGTTCACAAAAAGATGAACAGAGTGTTTTTTAAATATCTTTTTTCCTATTGAATGGATTGTTTCCAAATTTTGCACACTTCTAAACCAATTTGTCTTAACAGAAAATATTTTTTTCACATCGTCTTTGTATCTGTGGTAAAAGTTTTTTTCTTAAACATTTGGAAATAAACGATAACAGGTCAGTTTCTCAAACATGCATAGTTTTACAGTATGAAAGTTGAAAATGTAAACATTTAAGAAAACGCATAGGTAGAAACTGCTTAAACGTAATGATCACAAAAATAATTTTCAAAAACCGCTTTAGAAGCCTTCACTTAAAGGCAACAAATTAATGCAAACGAGCAGAACAAAAACAGGATAAAAACTGAAAAGACTTATCTAGCAGTTGTGCTGAAGTCAAAACCATTTTGGCATCTGAACGTAGGGGCATATAAAATGTGCATTCAGTAGCATCGAAAGTGTGAGACATTGCCATTGAATAGAACAAGGCTGTAGAAAATAAAAATATCTAGTGGTACATAGAAAACACTAGTGGTGCGTTTTTGGTTGTTGCATGTGAGTCATAATGTGGAAGTGTGCACACCTACTAAACATTTGCTAGAAATGTGATGTCTGTTGTGAAAGCCAGATGTGAGAACTGAGCAAAACGGTGGCAGCCATCTAAATCTTTTAAATTTGTCAGTGGAACTTTTTATCTACGGCGGCCGTGTATTGGAGGAGGATGTGGCAAGAATGAACTTTTTAGTACTTTGGTGCTAAATTTTTCAATAATAAAGAAATAAGATAGTTTATAATAAACATATATATAGTCTATATACTTCGGGATCCTAAATTTCCACATATGTATGCAATTTTCTTTAAGCAGGATGATGCAAATAATCAAAATGCATCAAGACGCTACTGAGGCGCTCTCCTATGACGTCACACCACTGTAAATATACTCAATTTCTGACCAGGCCGCAGATGTAGTTTTTTACTAACGATTATTGAGAAAACTTTTACAACGAACATAGACGAGGGGGGCAAAAAATATTTTCTGTTGAGACAAATTGGTATAGACAATTGTGCAAAGTTTGGAAACAATTCATCCAGGAATAAACAAGTTCTGTTGAAAAACCTTTGATCAAACAATGGTGAACGCACTATAGTATAATATTGTAGATTTAACGATCTTTTCGATTCACACCCAATCGGGGAATTCACAAAGAAATTGCGAAAACTGGTGCCCATGATCACTAACCGGAAGTTGTCAACCTTTTTAGGTGCAGTAACAATCCTTCCGGGACGCCCGACACGGGGAATAACGGGCTGTCACATCGGACATTTGTTTCGGCAGTGCAGTGTGACTGAGAACAAGGTAGGAAAATCATGGCAAAATCCGTGGTAAAAAACTCCGACTGAGGCTCACACCCCTAACCGGGACACATGCCCACAAATACAACTCAAACCCATTCCTAACCCTATTACCTAACCCTAACTCTAACCTTAACTTTTACCCTATTACCCATCAAGACAAGACCATCAATCAAGGCTATTCTCTAACCCTAATGTCCGTGGAGACACTAGGAATAGTCTAGATGTGAGTCTCATTTGGAATTCCTCGCACTCGAAATTGGAGCAACAATTGGACAACAACCAAGGACTCTCTCACTTAGTGCATGACTTAACGTTATATGGCAGGCAGGGTGAAAAAAAAAGAAACCACACATGAGATCGTCCCTAGGTAGACTTATGATAATGACTAAGAGGCCATGTCCCAGTGGATATTGTTCTTTCCCAAACCTGCTTTTTTCCCCCTAAGCTTATCTCAAATTCGAAATGAAGTCCTGCTGCTCTAGGTGGGAGCCTCCGTAGATATTGCCAGTCTGTGTTTCGCGGAGGACTGGGTATCACAATATTCTGGTGGGAAAAATGTGGAAAAAATATGGAACTCTCTGAGGGTGTGCTACAATTATAGTTAGATAGGATCAGGCTTAAGACAGACTATCGGAAGGAATTTTGAATGAGACTCAACCCCTAACCAGAGCACAATTCTAACCCCACCCCCAAATCCTAATCCATGCCTAGCCTATCCGAGCCGTATTGCCCATCGAGACGGGAACGTCAGTCGAAGTACGTCCCCAACATTAATGTCCAGTCAACTGTGATTCTCATTCGGAAGACCTCCTGATATTTTGTAAGATTCTCTAAGTATTGTGTTAAGAGTACTCCAAGAATCCGTTGTCTTCCCTAATCATATTCTCAAGCTCTGCCCTAACTCTAACAGACACACTCTGGGAGAGCCCTACGATTTTTGCAAGGCGATACCCAAGGACTCTAACAGATCGGGTTAGAAAAGTTGTTTCTTCTCTACACTTACCAAACCCCTTAGCCTATAATATATAACATTATATCTGGTCCTAGCCTAATACTAGAATTTTCAGCACATGTCATTTCTAAACGTATGTTTGGCATCATTACTTGGCAGAGAAATGAGTAGCCCATGTTATTAGATGGCATTCAACCATGCCACAAGAGACAAGTGGCTTCTGCTTCAGTGATTACAAGATACAATAAAAGTGACAAGATTCACTGCAACAACAACACCACCACCAACAACAACAATATCAACAACAACATCAACACATACTACTTCTACTACTACTATTACTACTATTAATACTACTACTATTACTGCTACTACTACTACTATTATTATTACTCTTACTACTACTACTACTACTACTACTACTACTACTACTACTACTACTACTACTACCACTATTATTATTACTCCTACTATTACTACTACTAATACTACTACTACTACTGCTACTACCACTACTATTACTACTTCTTCTACTACTACTACTACTACTACTTCTACTACTACTACTACTACTCTTCATTCTATTATTATTACTACTACTAATACTGCAACTACCACCTTGCCCATTCCTATGTTGAAAGAAGTCTCTGCCAATAACCTTTTTTTCTTAAATTTTAGCCTCAGACTGTAGGCCGAAGCAGACACTTTTCAGATCCACCTCGAAAAGTTTTCACTTTATCAGGGAGGACTCACTTTCATTAGTAAAACTGTTTCCGCGTGAAGCATATAACAAGCTTAGGAGGGTAAGTAGACCTCAACCACAAAAATGAAACGGAGTTTGTGAAGCTGTAGTGTTGACATCATCATGACAAAATCGTTGGCATGAGGGAGTGTAATACTTGAAGGTTGCTTTTGCATACGGCAAGTTGAACGTTTTTGCTAATCGAGATACGTAAATTTGGAGTTTGTCAGATTTTCGATATTGTTCAAGAAATTTGCTGGATTTCCGGGGTTTGATCCGTGTCCTTTATTATCAGCGTACACGTAGGCATACAGGTAGATCTTCAGAATAGTCTCATGATATCACTGAACACGTCACCATGGGGTGCAGCAGCGTGGCCTAATTATAATGGTGCACGACTCAGTACTCAGACCAGGTCTTGGTTCGATTCTTACCATATTGAAATTGTAAAAGGCACTGGGAAATACATTTTTTTTTGGTCACATTTTCCTCATTTCATTCATCCTTACAATAATCACTGGTTATAAGCAATGAAAACTACTGTCCTGAATGTTGGTCAATCTCGCTTGTAAAATGGTGGCATCGCTGTATATTTTGCAAGAGAGTTGAGATAGTCATTGAGTGATCTGGCCTGTTGAAGCAAAAATGATGAGAATGACGTGTGGAACAATGCCTGATAGGAAACTTGTAAACGATTATTAATTTTATTATGATTGTTATTATCATTATTATTTTTACCATTTTTTTTACTATTTTTTTACCATTATTTCTCTCAGGCTCTTTAAAAAAAAAACAAAAAAGTGATGGCCCATCTTCTTCCTCCTGCCGGAATCACTACGGAATTAGGAGATATATTCAGATTCAATAGAGTTCACGGTAATCCAGCCCTAGCGAAGAAGAAGGAAGAATGCTGTCCTCACCCACAGCCCTGTTCCGCCCCGAAGTCCGCGGAAAAGCCTGGTAGATGTCCCAGGCCTAAAGACCTTACTTACGTCATCAGGAGAATGGAGACAATGCCTTGTCGACTACCGCCTAATCACAGCGGTCATGGCTGCATTCCACAGCATGATGGCATTGCAGATTGGGTGCCCAGACCTAAGAATACGCAGTACTGCTGCGTCCCCATCTCCAGAAGAGAAATGTGCTGCGAAACTGAGTATGAATAGGTCTTTAAGATGTTTTGTTTTGTTTGTTG
>JAWQUT010000005.1:3393802-3408871 GCA_033807755.1 Ellobium chinense
GACTAAGCTCACCTTCCTCCCCCTTATACTTAAGAGACTACTATACTATATTCGCCTTTCCACCCGGTTACACTTGGCGACGTCGGCAGGATGTCTCATTAGGGCCTTGGGGATGCAGTAACGAGAGTAGAAGGTTCTGTAACCCATAGGCAGAGACATAAGACAAAGTGGGAGGTAGTATTCTAAGAACTGAGATGACCATATAAGAATGGCCTCAGGTTCATTGTGGACAGTATGCCGATGGAGTAGAGATATCATATAAGAATGACCTCATACTCATCGAGAGCTGTAAGTTGTCATGGGGACATGACATGGATAAGCAGGGGGGAGTGTGAGCAGTCGGGAAGTGTGTTTGGGTCACGGGTGAACACTAGGTTCGCACGTGGAAGTAGGGACCGATTCAGGCAGGAGGTATTGAAGAATTAAATTGCTGTGAAGCTAGAGTCCCTGTAGTGTAGTTGGTAACACGTTCAGACTTGCAAGCTGAGAGACCCTGGTTCGATCCCCGGAAGGGACAAAAATTTATAGAGTAGATTTTTTTTCGGCCCTTCTTCTCAAAATTGATCATTCACAGTAATTTGGTAAAATCCCTGGTGACACACTTTCTTAAAATAATATGTAACATCTGAAAAATTATCTGACTAAGCTCACCTTCCTCCCCCTTATACTTAAGAGACTACTATACTATATTCGCCTTTCCACCCGGTTACACTATTACTGTATTTTCCAAAGCCCTGGATATACAGTTAAACTAAAACTGTAAAGTCAGCGTGCGGTTTTGCTTGCTTGCTTGCTTATTTGCGTGCTTGTTTGCTTGTTTGGATGCGTGTTTGTTTCTATGCATGTTTATGTATGTACATAGGAGTCAGATAAGACTGTCCTTTATTCAGTTACACTGATAAAGTTCAAAGTTCAGTTGTTAACAACCACGGGAGCTTATACCAACCACATTAGAATGAAGATTTTGAGCTCTTCGTTCAGACAACAATACAACGAGAGAGAAGAACAGCATTCAAATTATTCACCTACAAAATGTACTGCCTTGATCTGACTATGTTAATTCCCTCTAATTCTAGAGCCTTCATATGTCACGAAAGGAGTCACCGCGATCATTGCTTGAATAGCCGTGACAACTGCGGGAATAGGCAATATACCTGTTGTAAAACCTGTAGGTAGGTATCGAAATTAAACACATGCATCTGTATTCTATTTAATTTTTTTTTTTTAGTAACATTACTTACGGGCGTTTAATAGAATGGTAAGGGTAAGCCATCATTTATTTGAGACTTCCTCATTTTCTATGACTGTCACACTGCCGTTGTTACATTGAGCAGGGTCTGGCAGTATCAGTACCATTTACTCCATGGTCCTCAGGCTGAGGACGGGACATTGTGATCTCAAGGCTCATCTACACAGAGCCTCTAGATGGTCACCTGTCGAATGGTGAAGAAGAGGTTGCAACCTAGTGGATGACTAATGAATGATTCGTAAAAAAATAGTATGGTCTTCTTTGTAAAAAACAAAAGCATGGCTGTGGACAGAAAAATTGTGATTTATATAAGAAAGTAGCTTCCTTGGCAACGAGACTCTTTGGAGAAAAAAACTGTGATAGAAGAGGATTCGTTTTGTCACACCAGTAGTATCAAAGTTTATCTTCGGGAGGCCATAAATCTAAGCTACAAAGTTCGGAGGCTCCTCGTTAAACGTTACACCAGAAGATATCGCTTTCTAGTTATAAAAAAAAAATGCAAGGCTATTAATGTTTCCGTTCAGTAAGATGTTTGCACGAGGGTTAAAGATATTATGTATAGACATGGGCGTTCTACCAGCCAAATTCAAATTTAGGAAAAAAATGGTTTTGACCGGTAGGCTATAAACTGATGCAATATTTAAAAGCCTTAAATTTTTAAAAAAATGGAATTAGTGAGCCCACCTGCGACTTGTGAGGTGTTTTGCGAATTGGGATGTCCTTAGCTATAGCTGGTTTATTACAAATAAATCCGCACACTACATTTCTTCGTAAGTGTTGTGTACTGATTTATTATATTTTGTCAAACTTTAAGGCCTGTAAGAGGACGCAGGATGGGATGGGTGAAAACACACGAATGCTACGCTTTTCAAGAGCTACCAGATGAAATGCATGAGTAAGTTCTCATAATTAAAAGCATAACTGTATCATCTGACTTCTTATCTGTGGTCCTGTATGGTATTAGGTGTTTTCTGGTGTGTTTTTTTTCTGATGCGTTACACCATCACTGAAATATGAACGTTATTTCTGTTTTCACATAGTTTCAGCTTACACAAGAAACTACTGCGTTGATACTTTATGAAATAAATAATATAAAAATATATATAATATAAAAATATATAGTTGGCCTTTTTTTTTTAAATTCCTAACAGCAGATTCTCTTTTCGGACACTGGTTAGTCCGTAATTATGTCACCTCTCGTGGAACGGTCCTTGTTCCTCATCTTGGGTCGAGTGAGTATTTAAACGATCCTCCCTTCTCCCTCCGCTTGGAGTTGGAAGTGCACTCTCCATGGCTGTTTGTTTGATTCCTGCAATTTGACAAAATTAATGGGAAACCAAACCCTTTCTGCAGCAAAGGAAGTATCAATCTCTAAGCAAACCACGATGGCTGCGACTAATGCGGAAGGGACAGGAAACAATGCACCGACTAGCGAGGGATGTTTGCTATAATTATATCTTTGTCTCTTTCATTAGCATACAGACCACCGTTGTTTCTTGCCACATCCTCCCCCAACACAAAGCCGATGACAAGATGTTCCACTTATAAACTGAAACCGTAGATGGTTGCCGCCATGTTGCCGAGCTTTTTCTCTCAGATTTGTACGAAATGAAACACATTTCTAACAAACCTCCAATAGTTGTGCACCCTTCCTCACTATGACTGACGTGCACCAACCAAAAGCGTACCCTTTGCTGAGGACTGCTCACGGAATACAAGGAATGTTGTGTGGCTTCCCATTTTGTCAAATTGCAGGGACCAGACAAACACAGCCCAAGATTTTGACTCCCGAAGGCTACTTGCCTTTTCTTTCGCGTCACAGTAATTCTTCTTCGTGTACTATGTCCGTTAATGAGGGTGATCATGGACTCAGTTCAAGCTGTCTGTTGTCCACTTTAACATTTTCACTCTTGAGCGTGTCCCCATGCTAAATACATCTAGATTTTTTTCACTTCATATTAATTTGCTACTTTAACCCTTCAGCTTTCCACGTTGTTACCAAAACCTTGTGCTGTTGTTTTCTCATAACATATTCCTTGAACTTTCCTTGCCTTCTGTTCACTGTTGCAAGTAATTTCACGAAAAAACGTTAACGACCATCTACTGTAAATAGTCTGTTTACGGACAGGTCAAGTTTGATCATAAATTCAGGACTTCATAAGAAAGATGCATTTCAACTTGTATTGCATGCAATTCCTCAGTTGCCGGCCACGATCCCCGCTAACCCAACCTGGCACCCTGTATTGGAGAAATGGAAACCACTGCCCTCTTAAACCCTGTGAACAGTGAGTGCAAGAGATCAGTTTTAACAGCCTCCATCACATCATCCTCCTCCCAAAGAAATCGTATCGTTAATTAATAGTTATTTAACTATGGGAAAGCACGAATCTCACTAACATTTCTTGTGTAATGGGCTAGGCATAAGGACAACATTATTCAGAATCTCGATCTGCCTGTATTTAATATGAATAAATTACATTTTGAACATGGCGTAAAGTTTGATCATGTTACAAATTATGGGTGCCAAATTTGCACCGGAACGACTTTTACATTAGAATTTTTTCTCGGTGTTACCAAGAAAGTTTCAAGTTTCATTAAAGTTTATTAAGTTAATGTCAACACGACATATTAAGAGCATCCAAACACGATTAGAAAATACTTAACAATGAACAATAACATGAACAAATAACATTAACAACGGTGGATGTAAGCATAATCAAAACAAGACTAATCCCTTGAGGGCATAACGTTATTTTCTCGCGGATTATTTAACTCTTGGTGAATTCGTTGGCCTGTAAGCGAATCATGTAGGATGCATGACATTAGCGGGTAGTACGACAAGTCAGTGCATGAGCTTGACTGGCAAACCAAGAGCTTTCCGTACAGCATCATCATCCCATGCTCAAACTTCCATCTCCCAGTGGTGAGCAGGGAGCAACAAACTTAAGGTGATCCACTACTCTACCCTTATAGAGTATAATGCGCTACTGTGGTGCGCACTGCCCTATTCCAATAATTCAGTTATGTTATGTTATGTTACGCGCATAACTGCGCAGCAAAATGTTGAACAGTGCACTTTTCTTTGTTGTGGGTGGTGATCTTAGAAAAATTGTTTCTCAAAGTGCAGTTGTTGCTTAGCCATCAGATTTCACACATGTATCTGAGACATAGTAATGCACGTACTTACAGAAGCATTTCGTTCTGTTACTTTAAGCGACAGCCTTTTCCCTTAGTTCCACCTAACTCTTTTTTGAGAGACGCATATTAAAATTCCCTCTGTAAGTATGTGCCTTAATGTGTCTTTGATACATATATGTGAAATCTGGTTTGAAGTAACGAATGTACTTTGAGATAACGTTTTCTTAAGATCACCATCCACAAGAGAAAATAATGCACTGTTCAGCACTCTTATGCGCAATTTTGCATGTAAAATGTATTGAAGCGGAAAAGGACAGTGCGCACCACAGTAGTGCACTATATTGTTCAAAGGGTGAGTAGTGGACTGCTTTAAATTGGCGAACGGAAGAGACTAACAAAATATACGGGGCCAAAACTGAGTGTACAGCATATAAAACATGTTTTTCCTCTGTCTATACAGAACAATATAAAATGATGCTGACCCGTGATGACATCAACAACAACAAAAACAGTAACAATAACAACGACGACGACGACAACAATAACAATTACAAACAACAGCAACAACAACAACATCCGAAGTTGCTGTGTCTGATACAATATCATTTAATGAAACTGAACAAGATGCCTACATTATGTTCATAGGACCTCGTGGGAAAAATGAGAGGGTATTTTGGCTAGACATCCGGACTACTCCATAGAAAGTATTTTGGCTGGAAGGCTAAATAGTAAGGTTTTCATTATGTAACAAAGCTCAGCAACATGCTTCTTACCCATCAAAGAGAGAAAAAAAGGAAAATTATTTAAAGACTAGTTCATGCGAAGGTCGAGTCTTTCTTCAAATTTTGAGTCAGTGTGATAAACAATTGAGCTGAAGAGCGCAAACATAGGACGAAAATTCTGGCAGTCGGACAGAGAGGACAAGTCGAAAAAAACGGTCGTCTCGATTAAATATACAGTTCATCCAGAAAGATATACTTAGGCAGAGTGGCCATGTGGTTTGTGAGTCATACTTAGAAACTGAAGACTGTCAAGCTAAGGTTTGTGTGTCTGACTCGCGGACCGAGCGTTCAGGTTGTAATGTCCTTGGGAAAGACACTTCACTTCCATTTCCCCCACTCGACTCAGGTGTAAATGAGTATCTAGCTTTAGAGCGGGGGAGGGGGGGGACCAGGGGCTGCACCACCGGCGACCAGCAATGATTTTGTTATGTATTTCAGTTGTAATAATTATTATGTATGTATATGTATGGTGTGTATTGTTTTATGTGTGTGTATTATGAATGAGATTTATAACATTGTATGGCATAGTAAATCAATTTCGATACGGATTAAATAAAAGTTGGTGGTTTTTTTTCGTTTTCATATAATCTAAAAGATGTAACTTTTTTTTTTCATTTTCATAATATAATCTGATTGTCCAGCCAGTTCACTCACTCGGTCATAATAACATGTTGCCTGCTTTGTTCCAGACAATGCCAGGAGAGGGCATCCTACAGATACTGTCACAAAGTGGCGCTAGATTCACCCAGGTGCTGCAGAAAGTCTCAAGAACAAATACGTCCCAGATGTTGCCATGAAAGACCGATCATATTGCAAATTGTGAACGATTGATGTGTACAATGAATTACCATTTTTATTCTTCTCTCACGAGTAAATGGGGATATCGGCTGAGAGAAAGCGGGGCTGTGGGCCTCCTTACCATCAAAACACCTAAATGTGAGGGTGAAATGAAAACAATAGGATGTGAATTGCGTATTACAATCAGTCCAACAATCTTTCATCTTCTTTGTCTTCCTTATTATGTCGTGATTTACGAGTTTTCAGTTTGGATTTAATAGTTGAGATGATGACTGCTGTCTAGCAACTACAGTCTGACTGTGATGCAGCACTATCAGTTCCAGAATTGGTTGTTACAATTAATTTTGTTTAACTCACATCGACCAAAATGCGTTCGTTTTCTTTTCATCAAAGGCCTTGAATACTGACGCAAATAGTGACTTCTATTAAAGTGCAAAGCTGGTATTCATAAAATGAATGAATTTATGCTATGCGATATCTGGTGTATTCGATTCTGTCATGGGGGCGGCGAAGTCGCTCTCACGACCCACCTCTGCTTAATCAACCGTGAATGTCGCGCTCATGACCCGCAGCCGTCTCATGATTAGGAGGTAATATTTGTGTGAAAGGCATGTCCCGAACTAATCTTAGTTTTGAACACAGAGCAATGACACAAAGTCTGTTCACTCTGTATACCAAACTTTGTCGCTTTTGGTTGTGAGATTTGATATGGATGGTTTATACCTGTGTTGGAAGTTTTCTTCATGGACTGCCCAGTGGATCACAGGAAGGTCAGTTAGACTACAGAACATTTCATTGTATGTACACGAAAAGTACTGAAGTGATGTATGATCCCCATTTAGCATAGCTATGCGTGCCAGTGCATAGTTTATTACATAAATTACCCTATATTTTCTTAAAGTCCCCGTAAATGTGGAGAATTAGACAAGTTCTACCATTACACTAGCTTACAGTGCTTCCTTTGCGGATCTGGAAGAAAGCATCCTATATTTTGCCAAATGCTAAAATGCTAGGTTAGAAGTTTTAGACACCAGAGTTGATCTCTTGCATGTGGCCCAAAGGTTTGTTTGTTCGGTATATATCATGGTTTTGCCCAGACATTTTGATTTTCCAACGACTTTAGTCTTTAGTCCTAGATGGAGCGTGGGGTTAGAACTAGTGGCCTTGAAATGGCATAAAGGCCACGATTCTGAGTCGGGCTCTCACCCCATGCATGATCGGACTCGTCTAGTATAACAGCTGAGTGGAAAAGGATCAGAAGAAGTAGCTGTCTCTTTACCAGGAACTGGCTCCGAACGCGGAACCGAATCGTTGAGTTAGGATTGGACTTGCATTACCAGTTCCAGGATCGAATCCTGTCCAGACCTAGTAAGCAGAATGGGGTGCCTCTCCTCTAGGCTTGATAGCGGCTGTGGAATCGTGCTGTCGCCCAATTGGATTATTTCGAATTCGATGAAGGAATGCAATATCCAGAGAGTTTTGTGAGTTTTCCTAGGTACAGTCTGGGGACTTTTGGATCGCATTTCGTGTGGTAATGTGAGTGCAATCCTCCTTGCCATGTCCATCTTTGTCAGCCTTTACTTCCTAATACTTGCTTGAAGCCTGAGCAGTTTTAATTTCACATGATTAAATTTTTGTTATAAGCCTATTCCTATGATCTTCCATGTACCTTCTAAACAATGTAGAGTTTTTAATTTGTAAATCTGTTCCAACTTTACAAGCTAAACCACATCTGCCTCATTGTTTTGTTTTAAGCAACAGGTTGAGATATAGCAAAATTTCAGAAAAAAAAATGACTCAGGCAAATTAATGTGGAATGAGGGTGACGACTTCGCAAATGGATTTCATCTTGTTACATGCTTTTGGTTTGAAATTCCTAGACTCGTACTACGTTAAAATGTTCAAAAATATCACACCAAGCACACATTTTAATTTCCCCTTTTCGCACCACTGAAAGCACTGTTTGAAACCGAACTTCCATAATAAAATTACACCCTTCAGATTTTGCTTTGAACTACACGACGGGGGGGATCCAACTCTTCATCTTTGCTTCATGTCTACCATCTTCTAATGAGCTCCTAGTCTATATTGGTCACCTCTTCATCAAAATAAACCCCTCTCAATGCTTGGGAAGAGGATCTTTATTTTTGCTGTAGGGAAACATGGGGGAGAGAAGTTGCATTTACGCCATTGACAAAGAAACAGGCATACAAGACTTCCTTCGTTGGTAAGGAACACACTTCCACAAAACCTTTGGGGGCAATATTCCGAGATTCTCTCAATTTCCCCGCTTTGTTTAGGGTTTAGGGTCTAGGATGGGAACGAGAAAACACACAGTATGAGAGAGAGTTCTTAAACAATGATAATATCTAGGGTTGTCTCAAGGTTGAGTTGCTTTGTTTGTTGTTTTTTTTTGTTTACCCTACTTCTATCCCTAAATCAAGCACTAGACTAGGTGGGTACCTGGGGCAGCTGGAGGGGAAAAATTTTAAATGAGCTTCACACTTTCAACACAATAAACAATAACACTATTTTCTATTACCAACGGTGGCAACATTAAATCCTTTTATAAAAACACTGAAACCAAAAAGAATTCTTTTTTGAGGTGCACGTTACAAAAGGGTGCCCCTTTACATGTTGATTTTGATTAAAATATATAAAGCAAAACAAAAACTAGGTTTGTTATACGGTGTTGCACATACACACGGTACGCTTTCCCCTTCGTCTATGAGCATGCGTAAATTCGGGAATGTGCCAGCTTCTCGATTTTGTTTACGAATTTTGCCGGACTTCCGGGTTTGATCCTTGCTCTTAGCCATCAGCACAGACCTTTAGGAGAGTCTCATGACATTCCCTTGAAATTATGCAGAAATCATAACTCGTAACTTTCAGCATAATTATTTAGGCTGACTGACTCTGGCGGTGTGTACATCTAGCTGGTTGACTTCCTCCGTGCACAGAATCGTAGGCCATTCCTGAATAAAGCGTGTGGGGTGNGGAGGGTGGGAGAGGGGGGCTAGGATTAGGCAAGAGGAAATACACATGAGAGAGTTCTTAGACAAAGACACTGCCTAGGGATTAAGGATTGTTTTTCTTCTTTAACCCTACCTCCAACCCTGCCCCTAACCTTAAAGAGGACTCGGGGAAAGTCCTCAGATATTGTCTACGAAATTTTCGGAATTTCCGGGTTCAAACTTGAGTTCATTGCAGTGGCGTGCTCAAAAACACAGCCTTTTACTATCAAAGCATCTAAAGCCAGCATTATGGGATTTGGTCACATGTTTCTTTTACTATCTTTCTTCACATGCTTCAGTGTCTCAAAAGTTTGCCCAGAGTTATTTGAGAGCTTGCGCATTAACGATGGGGCTTCTTACCACCGTAAGATTTACACTAACTCTGCAAGCTTAAAGCCACAAAGAGTGCATTCAGCATCGATGTAGTTAATGTAATTCTTACCATGATAAGAGATCCCTTCATTAATGTGCAAGTTCTCAAATGAAGACACTTTTCCTTTATGATATACTTATTTTTCCAAATCATTTTGTCCCATTTTCTAGAATTTTCTTTGCATGAACTGCATAAAAATCTTATCATTGAGCTTTAATCTAAATCTGAACATTCAACAGGACAGTTTTTGTCACAAATAAAATGTTATTACTCCACTTCTCTGTTTCCGCTATCATCTATTTCACATCATTGTGTGCAAGAATACCACACTGCAAAGCAGAGTCCTATTGTCACTGTGAATTTCTTTTTCAATTTAAGCTCATCTTTATGTTTATAGGTCTAATCTAAAATAGGTGAATATAGCACGTTCAGGAATTATTACGTTTATCGCACAGCTTTACTTTGTACATGTAATTATCGACAGTCATGATCAGCAAAATTTATGTGCAGAAGTGTAAAGCTCCATTTCCTGCTCATTCACTGTGGGAAGTAAATTAGTCTGTTTCGTAGATTAGTATTTCTCAATGTCACGATGACCATAGATCTATCTAGAGCCTGTTTTGAGGTGTCCGGCTCCAGCAGATTACTTGCATACGACAGTGTGAAAACAGTCGTTGTGGAACCAGCGAAACGGCACGATCCCGTTTGTTTATGACGTCAGTTGCACAGTAGAATATTCCAGTTCCTGATTAATCCCTGTAGCAAGATTTACCTCAAGGTTATAGCACGAAACTTTCAGAGATTGTGACCAACTATCCTCACAGTATATACATATATTTTTTTTTTCAGAAGGAAAATCAGAGTATAATTAATGCCTCTGTGCAAAATTTCGAAACTTTAACGCTTATCGGAAGAAAGTCATTATCGAAAACGTGTGGCCGAAAGCGATGAAGCGGACTAATGAATATTTGCAGTCATGGAAGTGGTAAAAACTTTTTGGAAATTCAAGAAAAAGAGACACATTTTGTGACGCTACGGTAGAGATCAGTTCTCACCTTCACTCCGCAAAGCTGGGCCCGACGGTAGATTAAATTCACACGCCAGTGCCAACCGTGCGATCGAAATTTGCCGCCTAGTGTCAACTGGTGGGGCTGCAGACAAAGCGAAACGGTCATTATCCATACCAAGAGACCTTTCTTAATGAGCTACGGTGATCACGTGATTCTCGAGCTATTTTTGGGGAGGAGATATTGGTAACTGCCGGTTTACCTTTGTTTCAATATAATGGAAGAGAGAAAGCTTCATCTGGCGATGAGACAGACATTTTCGGATATGGTTATATAGTGAAATTGCGCAACATAAGTTCGGGGAAGAGAAATATTATCAAAGAATTGTTCTATTGCCATGCCCTATGTCCTGAAACACTCATAAATTGATTTTAATACGTTTAGCTCCACTCGGTAAAAACTATCTGGCAAGAAATTCATTTGCACCATGTGGCTGCAATTCCTATGTTGCTAATTTGCCCTGTTTCATATCAATTCACCTGAAACAGTTTTCTGGGGTCCCTACTCATATTGGCACTTTACAGACACTTGAAAGCTTCATCGTAAGCAATATTGTGTATCGTGAGGTCATTGTATCGATCAGAGCTAGCCTCGCATCGCGAAGCACAACAGTTTCAAGCCATGTGTACTGGTCACCGGAAGTGAATCTGACACCGTGCCTGCTCATGAATATTCCATGAGAAAGGTCTATGGGTCTTGCGGGCAAAGACATGCTGGACCAGAAGTGCCTCACATTACTAAAGTTGATATGTCCGCACGCTTGTATGCCGAGCAGGAAATGAAAATGGAACATCTAAAACAACAAACAAACAAACAAAGAAGTACTTTTAGGATGTCAGACAATATGTCTAGCTGCATCGCTGAAACAAAGGGAAATCATATTATTAAGAGCTATTTTAAGAGCCCCGAGGTATGAAGATCAGGAAAGGTAGGTGGGACACTTCGCAACTTTGAATTCAATACATCGGAGCGCTACTTTTTCCGAACTTCAGTATTGTAAAAGATTTCATACTGACAGAAACTTTGCAAATCGCTAGCTTATTAACCTTCCGAACGTTGCTTTAGGGAAAACTGATAAGAAATCGATCATATTTTGAAATATGAAATCACATCCATTTGAGGCAAGGCAGTGTCCACGGCCATTTGTAGTTGGAGTTTGCCTTCAGATCATGACGATCGGATGGCACAACTTTAAGAATGACAGGAAGTGATGTGATGACTCTGTAATAGAAATAAGCGTGAATTATTTTTACAGCAATTGGCCACAGTAAGTGACCAGTAGCAGCACCGTCTAATATGTTCTCTCTCTCATAATGATGTTCTGCAGGGCTGTAGACTCGAAGTCAAATGACTTGGACTCGAGTCTGACTCGAGTCACTCAGTGACTCGACTTGACTCGACTTGCCAAGCTTTTGCAGATGACTTGGACTTGACTCGACTTGCTGAAATTGCGCTTGTGACTTGGACTCGACTCGACTTGCTGGAAATTTTCAAATGACTCGACTTGACTTGACTTGCTGATAGTGGTGACTTGGCACAGCTCTGATGTTCTGTGACATGTTGTTTCGCTCGAGCCTGGGGAACAAAGGTAGATCCTTTTGTTTCCGACGTATCTAGAACAGACTACTTATCGTCGCTGTGCTTCTAAATGGCCTAACACAATTTTTACGCATTTTCCTGACAGATCGCGGGGGAAACGTTTTTATGACAAAGTCAAGATAAGTCTAGTACGTATAGTTTTTGGCAGGAAAATACTGGTGTATTTTAATTTTTGAAACATGTCAATATGGACCTTGATCTCATAAACAGCATGGTAACCTCATCTGAAAAATAATTTCATTTACATTTTCCTCAGTCCACCTGTCTGTAAAATGAGTGCCTGGCTGTAGACAGTGAAAAATATTGTCAGAATGCTAGTGATCAGCTCCTGTATATATGGCAGCGGTACCATATACTCCCCAGGGAGCTGAGAAAGATCTAGAGCGACCTGGCTTGCTGCGATAATAATTGTGTGAAGTCGAATAAGCGGGCATCAGCCTGCATAAGAGACTAATAAACCGCATTATTATTATTATTATTATTATTATTATTATTATTATTATTATTTAAAATAACATAAATTTGACGCGGGCCGTTTTTCAAGTACAGTGACCCACAATGAACTTTTTTTTTCTTTCCCACCTTCCTGGTACTTTGCCCTCAGGGAAGACTGCCTACATTGTCTTAAGGAGCCATGGATGGTGGAGGAGTACCTGCTGCCTGTTCCCCCGACTAGAACGGTGTGCCCGGCATTAGCAAGGGACCCCGATGTCAAGGACTTCCGAAGGAGACGGGATCAAATCTGTGAGTAGATGCATGTATTGTACATGCACATGCAATGTCATTTAAAGGGACAGGGGTAGTTATTTGCTTGACATCCTGATAATTTCCACATTATTTTTACAAATTTTTCATTTTGCTTGACAGTTTCTGAGAAAAAAAAAACAACAACAAAAACAGCAAGAGTATCGGAATTTTCATCCTGCGCATGCCGCCTTTACCCATGTGGCGTGACGTCAAAAAGCGAGATAGGCTAGCAGGCGATTGATTCAGACGATTTGCGCATGCACCTGCACCAATCATCTGCTAGCTTTTCTCGCTCCATGACCGCGTGTAATGGAGGCGTACAAAGGGTGAATGTCCTTATATTCCGGCGGTGTTTTCTCAGGAATGGTCAGACGAGAGGAAAATGTACGCGGTTTGAAGTTTCTGAAAAAAATAATGCTGATTTTTGTAGGCTGTGAAGCAAATATCTACCTCTGTCCCTTTAAATCCAAGGTGGCCGCACCACAGGCGGTGAGTCTAATTATGGTGCGCGCTTAAGAATCCCTAAATGTTGGTACTTAATGAAGTTATGAGAAAGACAAGACAATTATGTTTAGTAGCTAATGGAAACCAGGCTCTAGTTTCTCAAAACTGGACCTTGATCTCTTGAACAACATGGTACCCTCATTTGGGAAAACATTTCATTCACATTTTCCTCAGTCAACCCGTCTGTAAAAATGGGTACCTGGTAATAGGCAATGAAAGATATTATCAGAATGCTAGTGATCAGCGCCTGTATATGGCAGCGGCATTGTATACTCCCCTGGTAGTTGAGAAAGTTCTAGAGTGACCTGGCTTGCTGGGATAATAATAGAGTTTGAGTAAGATTTTGGGCCCTTGCTTGGAATCTGATACTATCAAAATACTGTCAAATTTTCTATATGACCTAATTTAAGAAAAAGGAACTGTTACGTCCATCTACACGATATGTTACACGATTAGTGTCATCTCTCAGTGCAAGATAAAGTAGATCGTTTAAGCTATCGCTTCTGCAAGGATCCCAGAAAGCTGCTTAGAAGCCGGTGTGGAATTTGCTGTAGGACAAACATGTCTCCCACATTATAAGTCAGGAACATTAGAGGGATAGACAAATCGTCCATGTTGAAGTTCTAGGCGTACTCTACATGATTAATAGAGAAGTTAAATAATACATTCTATTCGTCAACACGGGCGATATATATATAGTATAACCTCAATGTTAGGTACTCATTTCATGACTTTGTGTTAATTCAGATGCGCGGATTCATTATCATCCGTCATTTCATTATCCAGACTGGCCTCGACATTAAGTATCCCTCGCTAATATTACCAGTAAGTATACATTTTTATTGCACCAAGCGCACTTAATAATAAAATCAAGGTTCAATTTTATAATGAATACATATCTGTGGTGTACCTGCCATGTAAATGGAGATGTATCGGGTAGTGACTTACCACACATATATAATATATTATTAATTTTTTTTAACACCTGCAGAAGGATTAATAGCTATTTCCCGGATGTCGGCGTACAGACTTATACTCTCAAAACACAGCGATTAGCACTTAGCAGCAAGCAGTTGACAAGCACGACTGACCTAGACACACTGGAGAAAAGCAATGTGGTTAGCATAAAGACAGAGGAAGTCACAACGATTACAGAAGTATTAACAGGATTAGTGCTTCTGTAGGTTTTCTTTGTTTAATTCTGTACTTTACACATAAGCCATTAAGTTCTTCTGGCTACAGCAACTTCACTTCAGCAACAAAAGTAATAACAATACTTTATTAAGCTCAAGAAATATCCATGAATATGAACAGGCATACCAAGTAAAAATAAAGAACCATCGTGCAGGTGGGCATGAACCATAATGGAATGGCTGTAGCAGATATTTCTGTGACAATTATTACAGGAATCAAGGGCACTTCCTGATATTAGCTTTGCAAGCCTTTTTTTTTCATTCATTAAGCATTTCCTGCGGCATGATGATTTTATTCATTTTACAGCTAACTGGGCTCTGCAGCGACGAAAGGATCACGGATACCCCAAACTGGAGCGAAATTTACCACTAATCTCCAAAAAGGCCGTTAGCGAAAGACGCACAATCTCTTCTAGACGTATATCCTAAAACAGTGAGGGGAAAAAGGAAGAAAGCTGTCCCGAGTGGGTCCTGTTTCCGCATATTTGCACAACCTATGAGCAATTGCCGTTGAAAGTAGCTTGGAGCCACACCATCTGGTCTTCGTGGAAAATAAAATGCGTTGAGATAACAGCTTCTGGATCGTGTTGTGATTTTTTTTTTTT
>JAWQUT010000005.1:3408888-3454772 GCA_033807755.1 Ellobium chinense
GGGGGGAGGGGGGATCATTTTGCATTGAAAGTGAAGTGAATGCAACGGTTTCCTGTATTCATCTTCTGTGACCGAATGCATAATTCCATAGGCTAACGTTCTGCGTTAACTATAGTAAACATTACTAATGTTTTGGGAGTTTCCCGTGGTTACAGCAGTGCGTTAACTAACGGGATTATGCATACGGCCACTGGTCTAGTTTATTGTAGAAGTAATTTGGTTGTTTTTTTAAGCAAGGGGCTAATTTTCGCCAGTTTCGCAAGTTCAGTTGACTCCCGAAAGTTACTTCCCGCGAAGAAAAAGTTCTTTTCTAAAGTTTTCAGAGGATTTACCACAAGATCTAGTGAACAAGGAAAGCGCAACACTATTTACATGACGTCAATATTTTGACATAATCCATCATAGTTTGTTTCTCTATCAGTCCGATAAAGGGTAAACAGCTTGATGATTTTAGCTGCCACAATATGCCAAAGATTTATTTTATTATTGTCGATTGTCCTGTAATTTCACTCTGGAGTACTCTGCGTTCTGCAAACATTTCGGACCATTTCCGATGCAAAACTTAGATACCCGCGAAAATAAACACCATCACACACTACTTGCAAACACTACCACAGAACTCTGACCAATTGCTTCGTTATGTTTTCAAGTGCTCATGTCACTAATTTATCACGAGCTCGTTAGCCTTTCTGTATGTAGGAGTATTTCATGATAGAGGAAATATAAGGAACGAGTACGTTGAATATGACACGCGAATATTACTCCCTGGACATAATGGTACATCTAAGAGATATTTTTGATAAGACCAGTACTGGCAGCCCATCATGGACACAATCCAGGAAAAGTTTTGGGCGAGGAGCATGTGATGTGGCCTATGTGTAGGACGCTGACTTCTTTTTCCACAGGTATACATTTTTCTCTCGTCGCTTTTATTATTGCCAAGATAGCCAGAAGAATAATATGCCAATAATTCACTCATAAAAGGGGGCTCGAAGTATTTTTAAAAATCTTTTTGTGTATCATGTAAACTTTTGATTTAGACGCACACTCATTCTTCGGAAAACTCCGTATTTTGAGGGAACTTTAGCAATTTAGCATCATTCCTGAATGGACGTAGTCTAGACCAAGATCTCTATAATAGTCCACCTGTCATAGGCTGCCGAATGTAAAGCATAGGTAGAGAAATTTCACCAACACTACGTCGAATTCACACCATCTGTCATACACATATACCATTGGCAATCATTTCCATGATCGAGCACTGCCTCTTGCTTTTTTTTTTTTACTTCAGTAAATGAGTATTGCCTATTTCGTTATGCTATTCGAGCTCCTGATGTGGTTGTACGTTCATTCTGTTTGCTGCAAACGAGCAGAAAAGTTCAGGAAGACCAGCTTCCTACTATGTCTATGCCCACAGAAGAAGCAGAAGGAATTCTTAATGAGACTCACATCCCTAACTAGAACTCATGCCTACTAATTCAACTCTAATCCTACCCATAATCCGGCCCTAACCACACCCCTAACCCTGATGCCTTTTGAGACAAGAGCTTCAGCTGAAGCAAGACCTTAACCCTAATGTCCATCGAGACAGAAACATCGGGTGTGAGTCTCATTCGGAATTCCGAAGAAGAAGCTTCCTGCGGGATGCTTGAAAGTCATAGTTTGCCCTCTTGACGGCTTTCATCCAGAGAGTCCTCCAAAAGGGAGTGTCTTATGATTTTGCCCGCATCTTCATGAGCTATACGGCTAGAGAGTCTGTGTCGATCGATGCTTGGTTCTCAGTGCGAACCAATGGCCGTGTGCATATATTATACGTTAATTAATTCTCCGTGGTAACTGCAGGACGGAAATTGTGTTCATCATTGTAGTTAACGCAGTATATTAATTAGTCTGTGGATTATGGTCACAGGGCTTCAAGCTTATCTCAGTGGGGGAGAGGGGTGGGGGCATGAGGATGAGTGAGAGGGATAATCACTGGTTTAGCATCAGGGGTGTTTCCCTATGGATAGAAAAACAAAACATGTACAAAAATGTGCATGCTTTGAACTTTGATCAAATGATATTGTTTTTATGTTGAGTTCGAAAGCTGTGCATGACAGCAGCTGTTCCAGATTCAACCATATTGGCAATGGACCTATCCAGTCTCCTACCCCAACGATGTCTGACGTACAAGTATGGCCCTCATTTGAAGGGACGGTTTCTAAACGAGTGTGTTTGCTATAGGTAAGAAAGTCAGATTAGATTAATATGTTTTAAGAGCGTTGTTGTAATAGCAATCCTCAGTTTACAGCAGTGCATCATTTTGCTCCGCAAGAGGTTGGCTCCTGTGTGACTGTGAGTGGGTTGCTATTGAAGCAACTAAATTATTGTTGCATTTAGTCAAGGCAATCTGCTTTTAAATGACAGTATAGCTTTAAAATCCCAGTGTTGTTGATATGACTCATATCATAAATCAATTATCCTGTCATTTTGAAGGTAACTATAGGTATGCTATGTTACCTATAATATAAATGATCTTATGCTACTTTATATCATGTAAGATACGTTTCATTACTTCTCGGCATCGACGTTTTAATTACTGATTACGTCTTAAATTTTGCCACGACAAGTTATGCATTCTCACGTCATTTGCTGTGCTAAACTGCTAAAACTTAGTTTAGGAAAGAAAATAGAACTGAAGGGATCGTAAAAGTAAAAGGAAATCAGCTGCACCTGGCTTGAAATCCAAATTCTAATTCCGATGCCTGAAATCAGATAAGCTACATCAGACTCTAATGAAGACAGTGATTGCAAACCTAGTGAAGTGTTGTTTACTCTTCCTTGTCTCCAGTACCCCGACTTGGATCGACCGGTCTATGCTAGCCATTCCACCTGCCACTTTGGCTGATGCTCGGTGTCGGCCAGACTTTAGCCGTGAGTAACGGTCCTGATCATCGTTGTAATTGTCTATGCCTTTATGGTCGGGATTGGGCAAGTTCACCAAAAAAGTCAGTTCAAATCAAGTTTAATTCACGAAGAAAAAAGCTCTCAGATCACATTTAGATCACTGATCGATGAAAATTAGATAGTTTTCATTTCAGATCAGTTACTCTTGGTTCTGAAATAGGCATTCGATTCTGATTTTTCAGGTAGACGTGAGCTGAACTGAAATTTTGGTAGGAAATTAAAGTTTAGACCAAGCACCCAACAGTAGCTAAGTTCAGATCCAGATCGATTTACCTAAAATAGCTATTAAGCTCAGATGAAGTGCACGTGAACTGAAGTTCATGAACTGCGTTCATTATTATGATCTCAGGGCTGCCATCGTCATAGCAATCATTATCTTTTATGCTTGTATCAGTTGTGCTTATTTTCATCACCAGCTGTGAGAGTATCAGTAATTATAGGAAAGCAGGGTGTTACACACTGACGCACGTGGCCATCTGTAATAATGGGTCGTGCATTGAGATTTCAATATTCTACCTTATTCCTTTATAAAAGAGGAAGATGCTAAAGAGCAAGAGCTCCGAAAAGCTATTCTATTCTATTCTATTCTATTCTATTCTATTCTATTCTATTCTATTCTATTCTATTCTATTCTACCGAAGGCTTTAGCACTCTGAGCTGTATTCTGTCCCCAGGTTTCAGAGCTGCAGCCACAGAGTGCTACAACTGTAATGCTTATCCTGAAGAGATCCTTTATGAAGGCACCGTGCCATATGGTATCTTTCGTGAACAAGAGTATCCTATCCTCCATCGTGTTCTAGCGCCGGTTAATCTTGGCAGATACAGTAAGTCTGAGTGGATATGGATATACATAACTTAAACCCGGAAGTAAGACATCTGTAACAGCCTCAAGCCAGAAGAAGTAAATGTTTCAGATCGTGTCAGTCAACCACATTTCTTGGTATATCCTCTATTCAATTATTTCATCACGGTATCCTCGATTCAATATGATTTCATCACGGAGGTTGTGCTCCGAATAAATTCAGAAGTGCGAGATATATCGTTTGATAAAAATAGGGTGTCAGATATATCAGCCGGTCATATTTCTCAATATTCATCATTTTTAAAGGCCTGCCCAGGGTATAAAAGGAAAAGAGAGGTTTGATGGGATACTTCATTCATTTGAAGTTAGTAGCATGCTTCACTTCCGAAGTGCTAATTTTCCGACTTTCATGGGTAAAGCTTTTCACACTGCAAAAAAAGCTTGCAGATCATTTGTTCACCATTCCTTCGAACGTTACAGTTAATAAAATTGATATAATAACACATAGTATTTGAAACATGGAAGCAACTCCATCTGAATGAAGGTAGCGTTCATGGCCGTTTGTAAGTGAGTTTGTCTCCCGACGGTAACGATCAGATGGCTCAGCTTTAAATTTGATTCCATTGCGCAATTTCAGCTCCTGCTTCGGGGTTTAGTCATGAATTATGATCCCATGTGGAAGACATGTGATATCGGTTTACTGTTGGTAAATACGATTCTTACCCTCTCTACCTATGCTGAACAAAGGCACTCTTGCTTTTGCATTCATGAATACTTTCAGCTTCATAGAATTAGAAGTCTTCCTAGCATGGACGTTACAGTAAGGTAACCGTCGGTAGCCTCACGAGACAGTATGCATTTCGAGTGGAGTTTCCTTGTAAATACAGTATATCATCTCCCTGTCTGGCGTCTTGTATTTTCCCATGCTCATATGCCTTCATGACATGAGCTAATAGAGTGTCTTGATTCTTGGCATACTAACTGGAACTTAACAGATCCGCCATCACGTAAACAAGGACGGGGCAGTTGTGTGTTTTCTCTTTTTTCACTGTGCATCGGAACGAAGTTCAGCCTTCATTACTGCTGAAAACCTCTCCATCTGCGATTCCGTCATGTCCATAAGTGTTCCCATCCTTGTACCAAAAGCTGCCCAAAAGGAGACGACTTTCGCAGATGTATGTCGTATTAGAGCAAGCCTGCCACGGCATAACACAACTTTGACATCATCCATACAGGGAATCTAGGCATCTTCATACGTCACGATATGGCGCGTTGTGCCGCGAAGAATTCGGTGACATTCCGTGTCAACGGTTTTCGTAACTAGGCCAAAGATAGGAAGAAAGACGCAATGCAGTTTGAAAACAATAAGTGAGCACCATTTTCACTCAGTGTTGAACGGAAGTCTGCCCCTTTACAATCTAGCCCCAAATTTCGTTCGGCTTCTCCTGCTATGATATGTTTTGTTAGCGAATAGTATTCTTTCTTGGAGTAATTTTGAATCCTGCAATGTAGCATAATCTAGATAATATGGCAAAATCCCGGGATCCTCCACCTAGTGCTTGATTTAGACTAGGTTGAGTAAAAGAAGAAAAGCAACATTGGGACAGTTCTATTGTCTAGCAACTCACTTTGTGTGTCTCACTTTCTCTAATTCTGTCCCTAAATCTACATCAAGCACTGTAGGTGAGAGAGTTCCGGAACATTGCGGATGAGATAAAATTCTGTTCTTTTCTATACAGATTACAAACCTTGCGATCCGACGCCGATGTCACAAAGGCCGTCAGCCAATGAAGGCCAAATAAGCAAAACTACAAGTGTTTTTTCAGCCTCAAAGAAGTCCCTGGTATCACAGCCCTAAGCAACAGTGCAGTCAGTGAAAGTAGTGTGGATGTCATCTTGAAGGGATGCATGTACTTGATTATTCGGACATATTCCACTTCAACCAAAAGCAGCTGTGAAATTTACAGCGAAGAATTACATCTCTCCACCCACAATTAAAGGTAAACGGCAAAATTCTGAGACTTTTCTGAGGTGTTCCTGGTTTGGATTAGGGACAGTATTAGGGGCCGTGTCCGGATCCGTGTCCGGACACTTGCCCGGACATTCGGCTGAATGGACACTTGGCCAGCCATTAGAGGTAGGGTTACAAGCAGGGTTAGGAACAGGGTTAGAAAATAGAGAGTTCTCTCTGGAGGGTCCGTAGATTAGAGATTTAAGATAAGATAAGATAAGATAAGAATGACTTTTCCTTAGAAAGGAAAATTGCCTTGGCTGTGGTACATGAGAGTACCAAGATCTCTTCCCATGGTGTCTTTGCTTCTCTAACAGTGACCCTAACCTAACCCAAAAGCACTTAGTAGAGTCCAAGGATTTTACGCGATATAACTTCAAGGACTGTGGAAAGAGTTGAACTACTTTAAGTGGGTGCAGCTCATGATCTTTATAGAACAGACCGACAAAGGGAGCATCTATATGAAAGAGTTTGTGTAGGTTTATCCTGATCTTTAAGAATGAGCCCTCAAAGACAATGAAAACAATCGGGATGTCGTGTAATTTTGGCCTGGAAAAGTGAATTTCATTCCTCAGTTGACAGACCAGCACCCTGCCCCCCTCTGTCTACACAAATGCAAGTGAACAAATTGATGGAGGATGAAGTAGTTTACATTAAGGATATTTAACATCTGGTTTACAAGGCAATCTAATAAGAATGTAAAACATGGCGCGGAACTTAATTTAGATTAGACAGCGCCTTATAATTTACTAGGAAAATTCTCTATAATTCGAATGGGGTTGACATAAGGTTAAAAAGCAGAACCTAAAAACCCTAACAGCTACTTGATATTGACAGCGACAGAGAGTAATGTGTTAAATTCCGCCTGACCGCGACGCAAACAAACTCCCCAATTGTAACTTGGCCTCGATAGCTAATGGAGATCCAAACTTATTGACTGAAATAATATTTTACAGTTTCTTCTGTCTTAATAGATTTTATGGGATTTTCTGAGTCCCAGGGACTGTCATTACTAAGTGATGCATGAAATCTGAAGGTCGCACAAATCAGTATTAACCAAGGAATAGAGAAAATCAAGTGGCAGTGTTGTAAACTTTCCTTATATTTGTGTAGATTTATCAGCGTCACCCATTATGATAAAAATTGAACCACTTTAAAATACCAGCGGCGCTTACAAGATAACTAATGCGAAACTCCCTTGCTCTCTTCAAAGGTGGGCATGCCCACTGACACTTGCCAAGAATAAAAATATATAGTTTTCCACCATTGGAAAGTCACTGGAAGGCTAAAACTTTTGATTAATTCACAAAAGTGCTCTGCCTGATTTGATTTTAAAGAACTGATGAAAACCAACACTCAGAATGTTGTATGCACTTCTTTGATTCTGGAGAAATCTAAAACAGAAAGTCATAATTATCAATGTTGCTAAATGAATACTCTAGCAAAGTATACGTTATCGGCTTTAAACTTAACCGATTTTAAATGTATGGAGCTGTTGAGTCGGACGATTCCAGCATCTGTTTCAGTATAACAATCAGACAAAAAAACAATAAAAAAACAGAAATACAGTCAATAAATCATAGGCAAGTTATAATACGAGATACATCTTCTCATCCTCATGCAGATGGATACAGCTGCCATATTATTAAACTAAGCTATTATTAAAAATTCAGTAGTGTGATCGTGTGGTTCGTGAGTCGTACTCAGAAACTGAAGACTGATAAATCTAAGGTTTGTGTGTTCGACTCTTGGACTGGACGGCTTACGTTGCAGTATCCTTGGAAAAAATACTGCGTTCCTTTTTTCGCATTCGACTCAGGTGTATAAGAGTATCTGGCTTTATTACATTTGTAATATTATGTATGTACAGGTATGATGTGCTTATTCTGTGTTTCAATTCTGTATTTATTATTATAAATGAAAAGTATAAAACTGTATGCCATTGTACACCGATTTCCCTATAGGGTAAATAAAAAAGTCTTATCTTTATTTTCCCATGTTCATATTCAGGTCATGATTTTCTACGGGTTATATCAGTATATTATTAGCTTTGTAATCCAGCAGAGAAAGCCGAGCCGTAGGAGTCTGATGATGTTTTAGCAGTAACTCATTGCTGTTACAAGTCACACCCACTACAAAGTCTGTATGAGATCAAAGCTTCAGCAACCATTTGAACCTTGTAAGTTGTATTCTGGTGCCGTTAAACCAAACAAAGGATCTTTGACAGCACCTTCTGTCGACGTCATTATGGATTACCAAAGCGGATTTGTAGATTGGCAGGGCTGCAGATCAGAGCAGTGCGATCCATATGTCATGGAGAATCTTCTTTGGCGAGACTGGATCAACAGCCATCCGGGAGTAGCCTGTTTGCCGAGGTAAGTCTGATACAAGTTTTAACTTTCCTTTTGAGCACAGTTGCGGCTTTATCAGAGACAAGGCTTGAACTCCGGCTGGGCTGCAGACTGGAAGATGTCTTCTGAACCGCTTTAAATACAAAAGAGGAAACTAGTTGGTAACAGGATTTGAACCCCATAGTCTTTCGCACCAAGAGACAAACGCACTGCCTCTTGGCCACCGTACCGGTTTACACATCATGAGTAGAAAGATAATTATCATGAGACTTATATACTGGCCAGTGCCCACTCACGAGACCTCACATTATTAATATCCGGCAGACCCAAACACTCCAGGACTTTCTTAGCTTCCCAGGGACCCTAATTAATACGAGTATACAGCGTGCTGTTATTTTACAAACACTGGTTGCAGCCAGGACCCATAGTAAACTGGGGATAATGGGAATGAAGGCTTTGCACTTACTACATAAGGTCAAAAGATGGAAAAGAGAGAAAATCAAAGCCTTGAAACAGTTTGAACAGTCTTATTGATTTTGCAAACCTGCATCTCTCACACTCGCCAAAAGAGTAAAAAAAAAAAATGCCAGTGTTTCATTAGGATAGGAGGAATCAACCTTCTACTACTGTATTTCTCGTAGTTAGCCAGTGGTGCGTGATTAATTGCTGGTGATGTCTAAATGAAACAAGCAATCCTCCAGAAAACCAAATACTACTGGTTGGTGTCAGTTTCCACACGGCGTGCCCATTAGCATGCGTAAGTTCGGGCTGAAAGTTTGATATCCATAGCAAAATTCTGGGACACGCCCGCTCCCTGAGTTTGTGTAAGACTTACGGGCAGGATTGAATAAGAAAAAGTACGCATGAGAGAGTTCCTAGCTAATCAATGTCTGGGGACTGTCCCAGGTTTACGTTTTCTTCCTTAACCCTACCCCTGACCCTACGCCTAACCTTAAACCAAGTTCTTGGCGAAAGTGTCTTGGAATATAACCTACGAAATTTGCCAGAATTCCAGTTCAATAAGAGTTAACGCAGTGACGTGTGCAAAAATGCAATCTTCTATTAATGAGTACATTAGAATACACTTTGTCAGTTCACTTACGTTCGCCCAGTTCAGTAGAACTTTGAGCTATTGACCCAAATGGCTTCATGTAACAAGTAACAAGACCATCTCACTAATAATTATGGTGCTCTTCAAAATATATATAACATTTTTCGCAAAAGTCTGGAAGACAGTAAGTCAGTGAGGCACAGTGTCAAGGCCTCTCATCGGTTTTCCCAGGATCAAGCTGAACTGTCCCAATAAATGGATCTTCCACTACTATTGCAGATACCACCGAGGACCTCTTCCTCGCCCTCGGTCTACTTGTTACATGTGTCTAGCCAATTCGCTGTGTGTGGCCCGCTGTGGACGGGACTTCGCCCGTGAGTATCTGTGGCCATATGCATAATATAAATGTTAATTAATGTACTGCATTAAACACAGTAAACATTACTGATGTTTTGGGAGTTTCTTGTGGTTACCGCAATGCGTTAACTGACGAAGGATTATGTGTACGGCCACTGGTCTGTGGCGATATGCATAATTCTTTGCTTTTGTTAACGTATTGTGTTAACTATAGTGAACACTACTAAAGTTTTGGGAGTTTCTCGTGGTTACCGCAGTGCGTCAACTAGTGTAAGCATATATATGCATACAGTCACTGATGTGACCAGTCTACCCATCAATGCTGTCTTCACATCGTCGTTTGTGGTTAAATACTTTACATTTCGGCAAAATGTAAGGGGATTAAGAGATCCTCAGATAAAAGTATAACTGTAATAAATTGTTAGACTTCCTTACCACTGATATCTCAAAAACAATAGTCCAATTAACCTGAAATTTGGCACTAAGGAAACTCCGTGATAATTATTTTTAATTTCCTTAATCTCAAACTATTCTTGGTAAATGAACTCAGTAAACGAAAGTTTATCCTATCCCATTCCTCCTTCTCTAGTTTCTTCACAAAATTTAAACTAGACTAAACAAAGTCAATAATTCACTGAGAACTCACTTTGTCGCCAAATACAAAATAAACTGACACTTTCTGAGTTATCTCTGGCAAGAGAACATTAAATATTTACATTCAAATCTACACTGAGGAAAAAATAGCCAATATATTATTTGTTCACATCTTTTGCCGTATTGCTAATCAACTGTATTAACGATATTGCAAATAAAGACGACATATTTTGATGACAATAAGAAATAGATATAGCATATAAATTAGGGGTTTTACCTCATAGGCTACCATGATAATCATGATTATTATAATTGTGCTGGTGCAAAATGCACTTGTGTAGCATCACTGCAGTAAACATTTTATTTCATTGTGAGGACATCTACTCCCTTGCCACCTTCTTTTTTTCCTCCAAAACGGTAGCAAGGTGCATGGTTATCTTCTTTAGCGGGGCTATGATTTTTTTTTTATCTGATTGATGGATGGTTGGATGGACGGACAGACGGACGGACTGTTGGATGAAAGAATGGATGGATGGATGGATGGATGGATGGATGGATGGATGGATGGATGGATGGATGGATGCTCGTAGGCGTCGTGGGATGAGCGAATAGAAGGACTATTTGACAAGTCAGTGAACGATATATTACGCGCATGCATGCAGTCTGTGACTTCGAAAGAAACGGATCTGCGAATACCAAGTGGTGTTTTCAATAGCTTAGTGTGATGAAACTGTCGTATCTCACAATGCTGGAAAAATCTGTTTAAAAATCATAGGTTACCACCCACCCTCACCCTCCTCCTCCCCTCCCCCACCCCATCCAAAAAGAGAATTTATTTTCCTGTTTCTCTAAATCCAGACCCATTCCAAAATGTATGGTTTCTAATCCAGACAAATTTTATTCAGGCAACGTCGTAACTTTTCGACACATCAACAAACACAAGCGATCAAAACACAGACGACCAAGAACATAGCCGACCTAGGCAGTGATAGATCTAAAATTACAGTGCTGTTAACAAATCCATCCACTGTCTGGCAGGGTTCACATTGTGCAGTGTGGGAAAGCCCCCGTCTTACATTTGTTCTTCCTGTCCGTTGCTGGATTGTGATCCGGGTGTTGACCGCTGCAAACTTGCTACTAGCCACCCCAATCCTCATTGCCCGGGATTTGTTATACGTAAGTAAACACACATAGTGACTTGTGAATGAGGTGAGTTGGTGGATAAAATGCTGGCTGGCTGGTTGGTTAACTGTCTGGCTGGCCGGTGGATGCTAAGTTGGTTGATTTATTGGTTAGTTGGCTGGTTGGTTGGTTGGTTGGCTGGCTGATTGGTTGACTGGCTAGCTGGCTGGTGGTTGGTTGGTTGGTTGGTTGGTTGGTTGGTTGGTTGGTTGGCTGGTTGGTTGGTAGGTTGACAAGGATGGATGTATAGATGGATAAGTGGATGAGTGGCTAGGTGAATGGATGGATGAATAGACAGACGAGTGGACTAATGAATGATTTTACATTTCCACTTTTCCTGTTGCTAATTTCAGGTTCCTGAGAGGATGTGCAGTGGATATTATGTGACAACACATGACAATGAATATAAAACACAGATCAATATCTGCACAGAATTTTGGATGATTCATTTGGCAACAACAGCTGTGACTTGTCAAAGTTAAGCAATACTACTGCAAAGTGTTTCTAAACTTTGTGAACACAGAAGAAATGGTTCTCTTCAGTTTACCAGCAAGCATCTGAAGCCACAATGAAATATGAAAAGATGAATGGAAGAATTAAATAATGTAAATCAACAACCTTAAATACATGAGTTAAAGTTAGTGAATTTGATTTTTAATATTCAAGTATCAAACAGTGACAGCTACTGTAGGTAGAGCAATGAACTACAGATTAATACTCAACTTAAAGCACAGTCAGTGATTTGTTGGGAGTACAAGAGCCATCATATATATATATATATATATGTATGTACTTTCATTAATACTTTATCATACATAATACCCTGCGTAACCCAATACTGAATGCAAGTGACCCTAAGCAAGTATTTCCCAAAAGCTAGAATTCTAGGATCCCTGTCGTTGGGTGTGAAATCCAACTGGGGTTTTTGAAGAGTGTTCCATATCAAGGAAAAAAAAAGATAATATGAGTTGTTACTAGAATTATGTTATTTGATTAAGACCAGGTGAATGATTCTAAGTTGCAAGTTTGGCCCATTACCACCAAATGATAAACAGGCAATAACATTTCAAAATGAGGAGAGATCAACAGAAATATTAAAAAAACGCCTGTGTCCCTATGATTATCCTCACATTATATTTAACACACTGCCGTAACCATGGGAAACTCCCAAAACATTAGCAGTGTTCACTGGAGTTAAAGCAGTACGTTAATTAACACAGATTATGCATATGGCCACCAGTGAAAGTTACTGTTTTTGTCTACAGAAGATACAAGTCAGACTATCAAGATTTCAATCAGGAACAGTGAAGTCACTCGCTAAACAGTATAGGGTAATGTTCCACCCATGACATAATACTAGGAATTCCAGAGTATCATATGAAAAGATTGGAAGAGCAACAAAATCTACAGCAGAATCCCAACACATATTTAAGTGGTCCCAGATCTGACAGCAGCTTTAAATGTGATGAAAATCTCCACACCCTGCCTTGCAAGCCCACTCAAAATACTTATGAAACCAAAGCCTTGGACAGGTAATGAAAACCTGCAAACTCATAACAAGCTCTATATCCACTTACATCAGTTAAAATTGGGTAGGGAGGCTTTTAACTCCGTAGAGATGAATAAAAGATAGAGAGAAACTGGATGATGAGTAAGTTGAAACAATCCAAAACCATGTCATTGATTTATATTCTTTAGCAACTTACAATTGTAAACAAATACTCCATGTTTCACTATTCATGCAGTTAATGGTGTATTTCTCTCAATGCATTTTTTTTTCATAAAATGGATGTGTAAAATCAATCATGCAAAAACCACACTGGCTATCAGTATAGCTTTTTTTGTGCTGTATATAGCTATTAATATGGCATCAACTTGTAAGCTTTTCTTTTTGCACAAAAGTCCTTAAATGATTTTGTTTTTTAAAGCGCTCTTGAAATATATGCCTGCGGATAATTTTTATGCCTGATTTGATCTCTTTCCACATTAAATGCCTCTATTCAACTGAAAGTCACACCATAGGATATCATTCAAACTTATAAAACAAAATGAGCTAAATTTTGTTGTTTTTCTGGGACATTTGTGTTGTGCAAAAGATTCTAGAAAAACGTGTATTTCTTTCCAATTTGGCCACCATTTTCATGGCAGCTGATAAAATCTGTAACTTATTTTCTGAATGAATTAACTTCTGGTAACCTAGCAACACATAACAAACAATTATCATTTTATTAGTACATCTGATCACAAGAAATGGAAAAACATTTAGTAGTGTACTCCCTTGAAAAAAATTGCGAAGGTAAAAATCTGTGAGAGCTAAAGATGTGACAGGAAGAAAGTGCTGAAGCCATGATTCTAGGACTAAATTTATATTTACAGCAAAACCTACAAATTTGAAAACAATCTCTCATAATGATACATTCTTTCATTTTGATAGTTTGGAAAACAATCTCAACTCTATTATTGTTGACCACCAGGTATAATGTCAAACTGAAATTCTTGAATATGCTAAGAAAATTTACCAGATAGTAGTGCTATGAATGCAGCTATTATTCTTCTTTATACTGCCTACCATGAGGAGATGATCAATGCACTATGTAGCTTTCCAGACGAAAAATATTTAAAGCTCTTTTGTGCAGATATAACATAATGAGAATGAAAAAGTGCTTTTCTCATCTGATGTGTCTTGAAAGGTGCTGTCCCTCAAAAGAAAGGAACAACAACCAACAAAACAGAAAACCCATATCACCAATGCTTGCTCAAGTGATTATTCAAATCATCCTTCTCTTTTGCATTGTTTCATGAGCACTTTAATATTACTGGCCATGCCAACATGAAAAGAGTTTCTAAACCACAATGTGCTTGTTTGGTTTTGTGTACATATACAAAGCAAAATTCAGGAATGGTCCCAAATGTTGCTTAAAACTAGGAACAACACCTGCAACATCATTTGGATTTGTCTTAATTCCGCCAAAGATTCCCCTCCCAAAATAAGTGCAATATAGCCATGATCTTGCAGACACACCATGAAACCCTAACTCAAACAAACCTCCTCCCTCAAGTCTGCATAAACAGTATAACACTTCAACATCTCCTCCTGATGTCGTGGTGTTGTGAAGAGTTTACAAGTTACTTGGGAACTGCAATGCTAAAGGTGAGCAAGTGAAATCAGGGTAGAAAAAAACTACCTGTCTCAAAAGATGACTTCCAAAATCCCAAGGTTGAAGCACATCAATCTCAATAGATGACTTCCAAAATTTTCAGCAGGAAGAGATTCTTGACATTAAAAAAAAATCATAAAGCAGTGCATAGCTTTGGTATGCTGGCCACTTTTATTGCAAAATGAACCAATGATATCCTGCCATTTTGCACTGTCCCTTTAGAGTATATGACAATCCAGCACAATTCACAGTAACATTCACTTGAAGTTTTAGCTACTGATATCCATGGAAAAATAGGGATAAAATCAATATTATATCATAATGGCACAGAAATTAGCATTGGTTTCAGAGTATCTCCACAAATGATTAAAGTAAGCTTAGTAATACTCTTGCTTATCTTTCACATAAATACCACTACCAGTATATCCCTCACTGTTGTTTCCATTACATATTACTAGTCACCTATGGTAACTCGAGAGATCTCTTCTTCATTTGCTATTGAAATAACTGTATGGTAGTATTTTCAGTATTCATTTTAAGTGAGACTATCTCTCACTTACTTATTCTATAAGATGGCAAAAGAAAGTAATAAATGTTTACCCAATGGCAGCCCGGCCTTAATCAAAAGATTTTACATAAAGATGCAGGTGATCAAAACCATAACCCATCTATGGTACATTTATACCTGAGAGTTGTGTAGTTTACAAAAGATGTTTTCCATATGTCTTTGATCTGTTTTAAAAAAAAATATAAAAGAAACACCATGTCCTGGGACTTTCATTTACCTCCGCTATTAAAAAACAACTTACTGTAACATCTGAGGACTCACAAAAACTATGACAAAAGCACTTAAACATCCACGGCATAATCATTCACTCCTTTTGGATATATTATTATTATAATCAAATATGACAACCTTCATAACAAAATAAATGCATAATATCAACCAGTATAATGCATAAATAACAATGCAGTATTGATCAAGTGAGCTCAGTGAGTAGAAGCATAAAATATATTTTCAGCTGAGTCATCCTTTAACAGAGTGAAAAAAGAAGCAACTTTCTTTCTGGGTACTAGTTTTCTATAACCATGATAGGAGTTGCACTGGTGTATAAATCACCGGATGCAGTTTACTGTATTATGCAATTTAACTCCCTTTTGCTACATATGTTGTATATGTATGACTCACAAAGAGCATTGCTGTTATATTCAACATACCCCTACATCTTATTTCCTACAAATGAACTTTTCCTATGTACAAGGGCACAATATAGTCATGATCTTGCTGAAGTGTCATAACTCCAACTCAGACAAACTTATGTACAGGCTACTGAGCTCATGGTAACTTGATTATATCAGGACTTGAAAAGCAAGATATAGAGCTGACTTGCAACATGACTTGTCAGATCATAAAGGCACAATACCAATTTGAGCAAACAGCAGCAGTATGAAATAATATTGTCATGTAGGTTCTTCTTTCAAACTGTTGGCTCAGGAATGTAATGCAATGATTGCAAGGAACTGAAAGTTCTTCCATAAACTACCAACAAACATGCATGCAAAGAATTAGTCAAATTTAGCTGTTTAACCATTTAGCCCCTACAGTCGCCGCGGGTCGCCTCTATCGGTAAACCCCTACAGTCACCGCGGGTCGCCGCTTTAGATTTGTTTCGTTACGGACAGCATTGCACGTTCTGAATGTCGCCAAACGGAAATAAAAATTGTGGAATCGGAAGCTGCGGAAAACGAACTTCCTTCCAGTGTTTGTTTGGAGAAAATCGGGCGATTGGTTCCTTCTCTGTGATTTTTTGAAGTTGTCATAGATTTTTTTGGCTTTTTTTTGAGGTGATGGAGGATGCTTTACACCTCTAACATGAAGCTTTATGATGGAAACGTATGAGACAGTGAATGGGTGCAACCTGTGCCGGATTAGATTTTTTTTAATGAATTTTTTTTCTTAAAATGTCATATTTTTTTAGAGTTATCTCCCTTCTCTTAGGGATTGGGAATTCGTCCTGGGCAGGTGGCTTAGGGGGTAAATGGTTAAAGGCATGTCTAAACATGACATGTTACATATTATGAAGTCAGTTTATGACTGATCTCACACTATACCAGTCTTCTGAAGTTAATTACCCTTTCTGTCCCGAGACTCCTCTTATGAGGTAAATTCATCCTATAGCTTGGGTGCACTTTTGCGACAAGTACACCATGGTACATTAAAATTTGGATGCAATATCACAAGTGTGATAAAAAAAGTGTAAACCCATTCCCACTCAACCTCACAATCAGACAGTCAATTTCAATTTCCCACCAGATCGGAGATTGCAATATATAAATGAAACCCTCTCAATACAAAAAACTTTCTTTAAAAAAATGAAAGATACAACCAGTAGAGTAACTGACACAAATCCTGAGCTGAATAACACTATTTCTCACTAAGCTGAGGGTTCAGTGATATAAGGAATCACTTTTGACTTCTGCCATCTCTAACCATTCCATCCCTGTGCAATGGTATATACTGGCCAATGATGGAAATGACATTGTGCATATTATCAGCGTAATTTGGTAGCTGTAAGTGGGAATGGATTAAGCTTCCTGAGCCCTCTTGCGCTTGAGCTGCAAAAAGTGATGAATTTCTGTAGACGAACAGGCATGCCCATTCTGTCCAAATGATGTTAAGTTCTTTTTTTTCTTTTTTGCTTAACACTGATTAAGCCAGCAATTGTTACATTCCACAATGCAAAAATAAGGAAATAAAACCCTTCATTTTGAGGATTATTGAACTATGATTTTGTAGCGGGCTTACAAACAAGTGCATTTGAACGAGTTGTCTTCACATTTCTGAATGTTAGTTTTTTTGTATCAATATGGCAGATATCATAAAACATACATTCTTTCCATTGCTTCATCTTACATGGCTAAATAAAAATTTTGTTACATAAAAAGTTTAACTTTAACAAATGACACGGTCAATACAAAATGTTTGGTCAACAACTTATAACTTATAAAGGAGCAATGATTTTTAAACAGAGCGACAAACTGTGCCTTACCATGTTCTTAAATTTGTAACTAGGCAAATAAGAAAAATTAGCTGCATGTACATAAATAGTTCTGATTGCATTTCAGGAGATATCCAGCCAAACACACTCCTGCAACAACTCAGTATTGGGTGTGGAATAGCTGTCGCATTTCTCAACTGCTAAACAAATACGATACACTGAAGAAATCTCCATCCCCACATTACCATTCACTCATCTTTTATGAAAGAACTTCACTATTGTCCTAAAAAAATTGAGCCCTAATTGATACAGCAGGCTGACCCCTACAATTCTAGCTCATTTTTAAAGAACATTAAACACAGATATGAAAACTGAATTAAAGCTTTGAGCAGATTGTCAGTTTTTTACAAGGCAGCCAACCTTCAATACATACGTCATATGTGATCTATGTGGTCTTTTTATCATGGTTGCCAACCCAACATAGATCTTCACTTATATTACTGTAAAGGGAATGCGTAAAGAGTAGGAACATTGTAGTTCCGCATACCACCATTCCAACAAACTATGCTTTGGATAACAGTAATTAGGCAGCTCATTATTCACACAAAGTGGGCAGTAGATGAAGAGGCTACAGCATGCCTGTAGCTAAATGCAAAGCCTGGGTATACATTTCTTTGTCCAAAGCTCCTACCAAAAATTACAACTTCACTAGAGGTGCATCTCATTCATGAAGATAATCCTGAATTTCAGTGGCTCCACTCAGTACATGAAACTGATTTTTAAAAAAATATAAAAAAATTAGTTCAGGTTTGGATTCCTAAATCAGGATCAAGAAACTTAAAAATGCAGCGCTATCTTAAATTTATGGATTGCTGCAATTGCTTGTCTTTCCAATTCCAACCATATTATTCATAAAAAAAGCAGCAAAATGTGCATGTGAAATTTAATAATTAAACGCTTTTAAACTGAACACAAAACCAGAGAATTGCAAAGGTTACATAATGCATGTATCAATGATAATATCACAAATTATATATGTTGCACAATCACAACAGCAACAAATGGAAATCTTGAGGCAATTCAAACTACTCAAACTATTCAGTAAGATACATATACACATCTGTTACTATGGACATTCTTCTCCTACTCCTAGACAAACCAAAAAGCAACAGGCAAATTTCAAATCATCGGCACCAGTCAAAAGCAAAGAATGGTGTCAAAAGTAAAGCATAATAGATCATGTCTACATAATAATATTAATTATTCACAGCTGATCTTATGACATGGTAAAATCTTGATCTTCAACTCATAATGTCATCTTTTAGAAGCTGAATGGGACTTTATATATGGATAGGGAAATTACGACAAAAGAATGTCACTGGAATAAACATGCAGTCGATGGACATGACACAGCTAGCCATCCAGAATGAGTGCTGAAATGGCAGGAAGCTCACAAATGCCAGTCATAACCTCATGGAGAAAGATGAAGAGGCCCATAGTAACTGCATTACCAGGAGGCCAAGGGTATACTGCCGAAATACTAGAGCATGCCTGAATCTTCCCTACTTTCCCCATGGGACGGGAAGGCAAAGGCGGTCCAATGAACTGCATGAGCCAACCTACATCAGAGACAAGGAAGCCAAGGGATCATCCTGGAGCCTACCCCAGCCTGTCTGACTCTAAGCCATGAATGTGTCACAGTGGAGCATTCCCACCTGGCAGTGACAGAGGGATCTCTAGGAAGCAGGATTCCATGTGATAGTAAATAGTGCAAGCACTCTGTTAGAGTCAGTCATGAAAAGGGCAGTTTAATAAATCACTAAACAATGGACTCTCTCAATGCGAGTCTAGTTTAGTCGTGTGCTGACACTGGTTTACTGATTGTATCAAATTTATGATACATGAGTGTTTGAGCCAGCACTTTGCAGAGAAGCATTCAGTTCTTAGAAATAGCAAACAAAACACTCAAAATAAACCAAATTCGAACCTTTGAAAGTTCATACAAGAAACAGCAAAGAAGTCTACAACAAAACAATAAAAAGCAAACAAAAATTAAAAGTGATGTAAATTATCAGTTTGCTACCTGGAAACCAAATATTCACTTTCAAGTAATCACTAACAATACATAATGAGAGGTAATCATTACGCATGTAGATCAATCATATTTATTAAACTAGATTATCCTGTAATGAATTTCTTGCATCAGTGGCATTTAGCCCATCTCAATATTAATGCAGAAAAAAAAACCTGATTGATAATAGAACAGATTAGACCTACTGTAGCAAAGAAGGCTAAAAGGAGAGTGAAATTTTGAACTCTTTTAGCTATCAGTCTGATTTCATGCAGTGAGCCTACGTAAACTGTACAGAGATCAATAATTAACTAGACGTCTATTTTTTTCAAAAATACGACAACTGTTTTGATTACATACAATATGATACATGTCAAAATAAATAACAGCTTTGGTGGGGTGATAAGCTAAGAATTTGATGCACAGGGCTTTTGTTATATGCATAATAAGAGGTATAATAATAATAATGCTGGACAAAGATCTTGGTTTCCACTCATGATCAGTGTTGGTGGAAATGAGACTATGTTATTTCATAAATGTAGGTCTAAAATGAAGACATTGCAATTATGGTTGTGAATAAACATTTTTTTTTGTTTAATTCAACAATTCATGAGCCAATTCAAGTCAGCTTTAATGTTTTAAGGATGTATTTTTGATCCTCATAAATAATAAGCCATGACACTGATAGCAGCGATTACTTCAGATAGGTGTGCATGTGTATGTGTGCATGTTGGTGGTTGAAGAAAGAGAAATTAATACATGAAATGTCCTAAAAATGAACATTTGTGCTTCATATTATTGTTATGGTTCCTATATTACATGAGGGATAGCAGATGTTTGTCCAAAAGATATACAACCGTTTCACATGAAACAAAACATTCCTAGGTAAATAAAAAAATGAAAAGATGTCAAAAGGGTCACTAACGCCTTCCTTTTTTATTGATTAACATCAGTCTTGTCACAGGTTAACTGTAGGAAGAATAAGTGGCATTCTTCTTCAGGTTAACAGCCATGTTTTCACAAAAATCGCTAGTAAATGGAATGCAATTCAGATAGATACACCACTGACAATCAGACAATGGAGCCACATAAAACACAATGACCAAGATGGTGAAGAGGCCTATAGCACCACCCAGGCATAGGAGGATGCCAATTATTTTGCGTCGTCTATCAAAACTGCCAAAAGTGACATAGGGCATGAGGGCAAATGCCAGCAGGAATCCAAACAAAAATCCAAAGATGTGGGCCCAATTGTCAAACCATGGTAAGAGGCCAAGGATGAAGAAGAACATCAAAGGGATCGCCACTTTTAGTATGGCCATACCCGGGCGCTTGTACATCTGATAACTCTGCAATACTTCTACCAACAAACAAGCCGCAATACCAAACTGTGCTCCAGATGGACCAGCCTGCAATGATTAGAAAATGTAGTTTATTTACATCTTTCAAGTTAGTGCCATTATAGACATAAGACTTTAAATATGGATAATAAAATCAATGGGTGAAGATTTCTTTTTGAAAAATATAAATTATAAGCAGTAATAATAAACTTTTTAATATAGATGGGAGATCATAATGTAAAGGGTAAGCTGTCCATAGCTGATGAAAACCAAAACTTTTTTGTGTCACAATATATACCATATTCAGATTTTTAGCGCCCATAAAATTGATATTTAGTATTTCAAATAATCAGATCTTTAGTGTCTCAATAATCACCTTCGGGACAGAAGAATTACCATCCATCCCAGACAGCCATTTTCCAGGCAAAAAACACGATAATCGAAGCAAACAGCTATCACTTGATCTAGTCAGTATTCCAAAACTGAAATCACCATGCATGGAGTGCTTCTTTAGTTACACCACTCCACAGTGGGCCAGGCATGGACAAAAATTTAAAAATCATGAATTTTTTAATCTTGATTTTTCCATTTGAAAAGACAGCAAACACCTCCATGACTCGGGAAACGCACGTATTTTTATACCTTTCCACTTATTTATTCAGATGGACGTCCTATATCTGCAGGGTTTTTGATTATGGATTTCATTGTTTCGTTATTCCTGTTTTTTTTTGTGACACCGGCAATATTTTCAAAATCATATTTATTTGCAAAATTCATTAATCAGGCATGTGTCCTGGAAACTGCAACTCGATTTTGTTCAAAATGTATGAAATCGAGAAAAAAAATAGGCTTTAAAGAAAATGACCCTCGAAATTGAAAATTTTGAAGGGGGTAATATTTTCATGCTATGTGCAGAAATTTTTGATGGGCAATGACTGGCATTTAACACATATCATTGAATGTAAAATGGTTGCAAGTTATTGTCCAAATAAATTCATCTGCAGCCAACTGCAGCTGCGAGTACACCACATCGCCAAATGCGTCGGCACTGCTGAAATTGAAAGGATTTTGAAAGTCACATAGAATATTATGTTACGATGTTGATTCCTTCGACTCTTAAAAGAAATATTGCCTTGCTACTTGTTCAAATAGTTACACATTAACCTTTGATTTTCATGATATTTCAGCAATATGAAGGTTACAAATCGTGATTTTTATAATATTTTGAGGAGAGTGATTTATGAAAATGCGCTCTCTGGAGCATCTGATCCCGGTTGTTTCGACATTTTAAAATCAAAACTTGTGGAAGTCCTCACGTTTCCTCCCGAGTAAGGGGAATTTAACAAATGCATGGAGTGTTTCCTTCGAAATTTTCGCCGTAAATGGCAGCAGATGTTGAGGGTAGCCAGCTGTTTTGAGACATGTGATTCAGTTTGGCTGAATGATGTTTCATTTGAGTAGGACACTGATCAAAGCCCTTCAAGTAAGACTTCTGACAAGCAGTGTCAGTGGAGCCCAAGACCAGTTGTTGGAAGACCTTTAGTTTCAATGGGCCCTTTCAAGAAAGCATCCACTACGACAAAACTATGTCTGCCCCTGAGCTACTTCATGTAACAGCGTCAAGCTTGAGGAAGGATGGCAAAACTCAGGCAGCAAAAATGATAGAATCTGGGAATATATCCGAAATACCCATTTATACACCTGAGAAAGCTTTGGCATTGCTGCTAGACTGTGGATTGACTAAAGCTGACTACCAGATCTGAAGAAGCTTTAGAATCAAAAAATAAAGATTTCAAAAAATTCAGAGAACATTTTGCCCGCAAGTGCTCCAGATCAAAAACAAATGAAGACGTACAGTTTTCAGAAGGTTGCTTCACTCATCCGACCAAAACTCAGCAGCATTCGTAAAGGTGGTCCGTCAAAGCGAAAACAGTCCCTGGACAAAGAAGCTTTGAGCTTGCTGCAGGGGCCCTCCCGACCTTAATATGAACTATGTTTCTCAAGGTTCTGATAACTGTTGGAAAACTTGTATGTAAGTTGGCATTGCTAACTTACTCTTAGGTAGCTCATACAAATAAAAGGATATTGAAACTACTTAAAAACCGCGGGTCATCAGAGGATGAATTTTTTTTTTAATACCTGAGTGCAACTTCATGTACTCGACTCAAAACATCAGTTTAGGCATGCATGAAAAACCCCAATTGAGTACAGTGACCACTGGTCATCTATCTGGTCCCTGGTGAGTCTACAGGTTTATCAAGTGTGCCTACATAATTTCCTCTTTGGCAATAAGGTGTGATTCCTGCCAAAATGTCCAGAGAGATCCAAGAGTTAAGTATGTAAAGTAAAAGCTGTCTTTGCGTATTTTATATAGAAAATAGAGGACCTTTTTCTTGGTCAGATAGTGGTGGTCAGATCCCTACCACACTGGAAAATATGATGCCATGTATTGATCAGTAGTGGTATGATCAGCTAGCATGCGAAATTTCATTAGTCTAAGTCGTCAAATAAACGAGTTATTAATTTTTGTCCACTTTTCTGGGATTCTGGCCCACTGTGCACTCCCTCAGTTCTAATAACAATCAAAAAGTTGGTCAGAACTTGATCCATAAGTCAAATGACCATGCATGCATGTAGATATCAAAACACCAGAAAATACCTACAAGAAATCAAAAGCAACCATGATAACATATGGTCTGAACTATGTTGTTCAGTAATAAAGGTACATTGCCAAACAATAAAGACAGGAGCAAGGACACTGAGAAATACATTATCTCATAATGGCAATAAGCCTTCACTGGTGCCAAGAGGTCTAACTGCATTTACTGTTAGCAGGTAAATTGTATGTTTCTGACATTTTCTGATTGGGCAAATAGCATCGAATTCACTCATGCGCTAGCAGTTGGGCATGATTTGATTGTATAAATATGTCTATCACACCATACAGGTTAAACCACCCAGCAAATCCTCACCTTAACAACCTTCATTACATAAAGCGATTTTGCTTTAGACAATGGACAGACAAACCCTTTATTTTCTGATGTCTTTAAATATTGAAACCCTACCTCAACTTGATATGGAATAAAGGTGCAGCTGGCTAGATTCCCAGCCACACCGGAGCCAATGTAGATAATAGATGTGCGGATTGCCCCCATCAACTTCTCCAGATCCCTCATGATCCACATCTGAAAGGCTATTGTGATCAGCAGGTGCACCAGCCTGAAAATTTCACACACAAAAAAAAAGATATGAAATCATAATCAGAGATGTCAGAGGCATGCTCACCTACAAAGAAACACTTTTAACTCTTTCTGCATCACAGTCCATACACCATTTTGACATTATCTCTATTTCAGAACATCAATGAAGATTATAGGATTTGTTCACAAAACATGCCATCGGTCTTCACAGAGGACCAGCCAGGATGCCTATACGTCATATACAAATGTGGTCGGTCCTATGCAAAGACCGACGATGTGTTAAATTCACACTTCTTCCCAAATTACATCTCTTGAGGTGTAACTGGTCTTCCATAAACTTGATGAAGCAATGAACAATTAAGATCATACTTTACTTGCGCTAAAAAGAATGATGACTTACTTACAGAGCCTTTCAGCCACCCATCAGTGTATGGTCAACTCAAGACTAAGTCATGCCCAGAGCAGTACATAGGCCAAATAATCACTACCATTAGAACCAGTTTCAACAATCACTGATACCTGGTACAATCCACTCTAATTTATCACAACTTCTCAGGATAATGGAAAGGGTGGTGTTTAAATGGAACTGCAAGTATCCAGAAACTTTAATACAGAATTTTGCTATGTGGAAAAGGTTGCAAGTAAGTAGAAGTTGTGATTATTGGGATTGAGTTTAAGTGAAGTTGACTGTAATCAGTTCCAGTCAGTAAATGCTTGATTTCCCAGACAAATATCGGATGGAGGACAACCTATTGCAAGATACAGAAATTGTAAATTCCCTCCAGTAAGACTGTCCTCAGTGAAAGGAAGCCTTGCTGGAAAGGTCTCATTCTTGCCATGATAGTCTGAGTACAGAAAAATCCCACTTCAACAACCTCACCTTTGAAAACTGACCATTTAACCTCACCCCATCTTCATAAGAAGGTATTGTTATTAACTTCAAATTCTTGTGCTATCCTTCATTTTGTGGCTAAAATGGACCTACCCTCCATGAAGGAACAAAGATGTCCACAATCTATAAAATTGATCAGGGTGATCATCTTGAGCAAAGGGTATCATGCCACAGATCTCCTGAAAGCACTTGACCTAAATTTGAAGAAAGTGAACAATATCATTCGACCCTTCAGAAACAAGACAGTATCAATGTTTTGGTGAATGGAAAGGTCTCGAGCTGAAAATGAAACACAGAATGAGTATACAGAATACTTTTCAACTATAAGACTCTAAACATGATTCAGTAATAGGAGATGCCAACAATACTACTCAGCTGCATGTCAGTCATCCACTATAACAGAGTTGCAATTATTCTTAAAGGGATAAACTTCCTTTTACTGTAGATCATATAACTGTTATTTCACTACCACATTTCACACATGTATCTGAGACATGCTGATGCTCACAGTGACAAACGGGTTTTCAAACAATGCCTCCAGAATAAATTACATGGAACCATGGAATAGGACTGTCATTGTCTCTCAATGAGAAATTATGAGAATTTAACTTCCAGAGGTAAAATACCTCTCTTATTATGTCCATGAGTGTGGCATTAAATACATGTATAAAACCTGGTGGTGAAGAAACAACTGTATTGCGAAACAAACCTTTCCTAAGATCAACATCTACAACAGAAAAAAAGTTCACTATTTAGCACTTTGATAAACAAGTTTGCATGCAAATTGTACTGAATTAGACAAGGGCAGTTTGCATACACTATTATCTACAGAGGAAGGGCAGTCTATCCCCTAAGTCTGTGCAAACTCACAGTATCTCAGTACTTTGTCACAGCACAAAAGCTAAATTTACTAAGAAAGAAACTGATTTGGATGCCAAGTTGTTTTTCCTCTTGAGAATGTGGTATTTTGACATCTCAAAGCAAGTCATCTTCAAATTGTCAACATTTAACCAATACTCATACTTTCCTAAACAATTTAATGAAATAGACATAGTCTCAGCTGTTCACCTGTCTCATTTGAGTGAATTTTCAGGAGTGGAACAAAAACTGTATGAGACAACACAGGAAATTAAGTAATGCCATTCTAAAGCTTTGGTGCAATTTATTATTGTCTGTGACATTTGACTGATGTATTGGGTTGTAGCAAGCACAAAATTAGCCCTGCTTGCCAACTGCCTATCTCTGAGAATAGGTAATCTGTCTATGATTATAATAATGTGATTTCTTACTTGGTGCAAAATATTTCATTAGCCTCCACAGGCTGATTTCATCATGAATTTTTCCAGTGCAGTTGACAAGAAATACACAAACCTGAGAGCAGAGTGCAGCTTCATCATGGAAAAAGCCTCTCAAGAGGTCACAGTGCTCCCTAGTGGTTATGATGCACTCTCCCTGTATACCAAAGCAGCAAGGCCTGCCAAGGATTTCACAGCTCATGTGTCGGTCCTTCTGGCTGGCAATGGATTGGTTGTTCTTCACAGTGTCTTTACAGATCTGTCAGTGCAAAAGCAAATGATTAAGACATCAATACCATCAAACAAACAAAAGAGCCTTGCAAACACTACAGGGCAGGTTGGCAGAGGCCGGGATGAAAGAAAGAGGATAAATTATGATGCGAAAGAAGCTATTTCAAAGCAAGTGCCATGTTGTGAAGCTTCACATCTCTGAGTCAGCCAAACTCAACCCTTGATATTTTTTCTTAAAACCCATTCAATCACAAGCTAAGAGAAATAATAATCAAACTATGAACAGAATTGAAAGTCACACACTAGAGCTGTGAATGAACAGTTCCTGATGATATTTGGTAATAGCCTCTCCCTGGTTTTCTAACAGCTTATTGCCTATGTTTCCAGCTTTAAAGCTGCATTTCTGTTGCCTATGAAAAAACAATTAAGCTCATGGACGTTGTGGGTTTGAATGGGTTAAAGAGAATACAAATTACTTCAATGTCAGATAGAAGAAATAAAGAGAAGTGCAAATTAGGGGCTTGCTATTTTTTTGGCACTCCCTCATTCAGTTTGTGAAAAGAATGTTGCCACCCATGAAAGTTTGAAAATAAAACAAAAAAAACCCAAAAAAAACCAGCACTTTCAATTCAATAACTTACAGGCCACTTGGTGATGTCATTCGGCCATTCAAATGGAGGAGTAGAGGATGGATTGTTGCAGTACCTGGAAGAAACAAACAAGTAGAAAAAGACTAAAATGCAGCATGTCATGTATCGTGCAAAATTATGTTGACCGTTGTGGGCAGAATGGTGCAATCTTGGATTTAGTGCTTTTTTATATCCCTTTTTTTTAGGCGCCTTAACATTTTCCTTGTCAGCTCTTAAACATGTAATTATTTAATTTCTATAATTCCCAACAATTCAGCAACAAGGGCAGCATTTGCAGACAGGAAACTAACCTACAAAACAACAAAAATCATTATGCTTACTGACAAATTCATCACAGGAATGAGTAGGTAAGGAAGATGAATACAATTAAGGATTCCAGTAGTGGCTCTATGCTGGAAATTCAACTATTCAGCAAATGAAGAGGCCACCTCAGTGCCATCATTGAAAAAAGCTGAAAAAACTGAGCCTAGTGAAACAGAGCAGCTGAGTCATAACTTCTATCCTATAGTCTGTATCTGACAAAGTCAAATAACTGAAGTTATTTACATTTGCGCATCATTTCATACATTTAGCTTCCACTTACACCAGCCTATTTTGATGCTTATATAGTAGGAAATTCTACCCAGTACTTTACTGTTACAACTGGACAGACAAAATAAATCTGTAATCATGCCAAAATGCTTTAAAGCCCTAATTCAGATATAAACAAATAAACTCGTACACCATTTAACACACAGACTTTAAATTGTGGTGGTCTACAGAAGCACTAACCACTCTACTATGTGCATCACTCTCTTAGACCTTTATGCCTCCATGTTAGCCACACTAGCTGCAGAAGGCTGGTTTGAGTGTGTCAGCTTCTGTCACCCCAAAAGGGTTACGGACCTGCACACAGACCCTCGCTTTGAACTCACCTGGGATCTTGTCCACACACTGCACCTCCATCCCTGCCATCAGGACCAGGGTTATCAGCCGTCCACTTTTCCCAGTGAGATAGGACCTCCTGTATGAATAGCAGAGATGTGAACATATTACAAGCACCTTCATGCACCAAGAACACAGACCTGATTGACACAGGGTCTCATAAACTACTACCTCACAACTTCAAAATTTGAGGACTCCATCACAAAACCTGAATGCTTTACATAGCAGTAGGAGTTTAACATGCATATTTCCTCTCCATGGAATGACATTTATCCTGTAATATTTTAACATTAAATTTTGCCGTTTGTGAAAAAAAAATGTTTTGTTTTTGGTCTCTTTTGCCGTGATCCCCCTAATGGTATTAATTATACATTTTATCATAGAGCTCTTAACTGTACATAGTTTCTCAGCACATGAAATAAATGAACCAACCGTAAAAAATCTCACCACTCTCATCCAAACACAAAAAAACCTGGGCCGGCTGCGTGAAGTGCTATTGAATGTAGTCACTTGTCCTTATTTTCTACCTTGAATTTCATTCCCTAACACCCTATAACTCAAAAGTATAGACTGGTCAGTTGGTATTCTAGGTTGTACTGTTCAGTGTCTATTTGTGCCTTTTGATCCACTATGTAATACACGAAGGTTGTTATCTAAACTAAGGACACAATTAAAATATAGACAATTGTCAAGTAGAGACATTTCAAGTAAAAATGACCAGTACATCTGCAGGCAGCTCTGCCATTTTAGAGAAAAAGATCAAATATTCAAAATTAGGTCAAATTTACCTGGTGGTAGCATTGAATAGAACCTGAACTTCTGGATCTTTCCACCTTGTTCTCATACAGATTTCACTGTTTCTGAGATAACCAAATGAATGAGCCTCTGATTATCTGATCAAGTGAAGTGCAATGTCAGATTTGAGAAATAAAGTCTTGTACAGAAAAATAGCAAGGCCATTTTCAAAATAACTGAAAAACAACTTACGCTGCACCCATGTTCCACCGTCTGCACACAGCCAGAGCCATCATTCCTGATGCAACAGGCAGAGTTTCTCTCTTCATCTTTGTCAAGGTCAATAGCTCTGTTAAGGTTTTCATCCACTCGCATACATGGAGAATATTTGGCACCAAGATGAATCAGATCAGCCTAGAAAATTGTGAAAAGAGGGATGTATGTAGCTGCTGATAAAAGTATTTGAAAATAATTGATGATAATCTCAACAGTTTTAAGATTGTAGAGACTAAGCTTAGCAGCCACTGTCTAGCCAAAGGTGATAAAAAAATTCTATGCAGTAACTTGGTGTTATACCCGAAAAGATGCAATATAGCCATAATCTAGCACAACTGCTGTAAAATCCGAACTCAAAAACAAACAAACCTTGCTTGCCGGGTGAATTGGATGAAACAGAACTTACCTGTCTCGGTCCAATCCAGAGATTATCCCTTTCTATGTGGTATTCTGTCTGGATAGCCAGATTTGGCATTCGCACCTTACAGCATGAGAAGACACACATAAAGTTATAATGAATCTAAGAGTCTTATACATATCATCTCCATAACCCTTATGTAGACTGGTTTCTAGATCAAAATTTCCCAGATGTGTCAGTTCAGGTACAGATCTAAATGGCAATTTAATGGTAGTTAATTTACTGAATATCAATTCCAAGGAATCTTAACTTGACATCTACTCTTACAATCCACAGGATGTGCATGCGTCATGCTATGACCAAAATACCATCCTTCAAATTAAGTCCAAACACAAAACAGCAATATAAAAGTTCAGTCTGCATGTGTATTTGAAACGGTGGCTACCATCACAGCATGTAAGCCATTCCTCCCCAAATTGTGACGGTGCCCAATAATAGGTCAGGCATACAAATTTGCCGTACAACATGCTGTCAATTTAAAATAACTATTTGGACTTTCAAATTGGATTGATATACCTTATACTTTGGTTACATCTTATATCTCTAATGTTCTTAATAACCTGCTGTTTAACCTCATGCCTTGTAGCTATACAGCTAATGCAATCTGTGAAGGATAATGAATAAGCAAAGAAAAATACGAATCAATTTCTAAACTCATAGCCTTACATTTGCAGACTCGGTTGAGGTGCTGATTCCAACTGGTGCAATTCCATACACCGCCAGAGACACAATGAATACGACAATCTGCACAAAGGTCACCCAGTAGCTGAAATATGGCCTGTGAAAAGTACAAAGGGATTGTATGTATGTTAAAAATGTCTGGTGTCCTTGTCATACATGGAAGTCCATACATCACCAACAGGCAACCCATTAAGAAGGAGCATTAACACTAGAACTACTATAAAAATTATCTGCTTGGACACATTCAAAAGAAAAAAAGCAGTATGTTTATTGCAGCTGCAAGTAGCAAAAGTCTTCACATGTAAAAATCAATGTTTCCTCAATGATGGACTGTCAAGATATCGCTCACCTTTTTTTGAAAGTTATCAAGACAAATTACTCATTTAACCAAAATGATGTTTCTGTCTTTATCATCTAACTGTCTTAACACGGTTGTCACTGTGGAATGTCTAAGCTAAGGGCATGAGGACTATAATTTTTGTATTCCAACCTGCCAATACCTTTTTTGCATTTTGAAAAACACTAAGTCTAAGTATTACTCACAAAACATTCTACCAACACTCGTATGATTTCTGAAGTGCATAAACAGAGCCACTGCCTTAATTGCACACAGTATAAATCTCCAAATCAGGATCACCATCCACTCCGTCTTTCCTTTAGATGTCTCATCTTTTTCCTGACACTATAGTGTTTTAACACTTGTCAACCAATGTCGATAAGTGCTGAATTTTCAGTTAGGCCCTTACACTACCATTAAAAATTTTTGAAGATTTCAAATTCTGAGCAAGAAATTCTAAATGACACCATTACTGAAATAACACTGTGGAGAGCTTCCTTACTTTGTTCAGTTTGTCAATCAGTGTAATAATGATTTCTGCATCTTATGGAGTGCTTCCTTGTCCATTGGTTCATAGATGACTATTCCATAGTCTATGACTTTAGTTTACTCACAATTTGGTGAGTTAGAAGTAAAAAAACAGCTCAGAATTATAGGCAATAATGTTCTAACCAATTGGTAAGCTTAATGTTAATGTCAAGCTCTGCTTTCTTCTTCATTACTAAATGTAACACCTGTGTCTAATTCCATCTGTCTTTTTTGTTACCTGTGATCGTCCAGATTGTCCAGCTGCATCTTAACATCCTTTACAACAATACTCTTGAGTCTCCGATCCATCAATTTGCCAACAATTCCGACACCAATTTCACGTTTGTCACGTTTCATAGCTGACTCAACAACCTGGTGAATAATACATACACCAACAATATACATAAAGCAATAATCATTTTAGACCTCCTGTTGATATAGATAGATCTTTCTCATCAATTCAGATGGAATTATGCAGGTTTGCTTTTATTTGAATGCCTTTTGTGTAGAGTCCATTCCATGTTCTTGCTGAGCTTTTCATCAGGCACAATTAGTCCTTGAAATTTTGAAAAATGACAATCTTACTGACAACCATGTTGGTACCTGAATAGCTTCTTTTACAACTGAAAAGCTCACATTTATTAAGGTTCACCACGAATGTACATGTCACAAATAATGGGTAAATTAAGGACACTGAAAGCTAATTTCATATTTCACTAAAATCGTACATTTCTGGTGTTAGATTCTGCAAACAAAAATCTTCTGACACTTGTCATTTTCAATTAAAAGTATGTCCTTACCTCTTTAGAGTCTGTTTCACAAAACACATGTAAATCTTAGAAATAAAACTAACCTTGTCCTTTATTTTGCTTAGGCCAAAGTCAGGAGCGTCCATCTTCTCTCCTGGTGTTGAAGGAAGAGGCTGAGGGGGACGTCTTCTCCATCCTGGAGCACTGGGTCCTCCTGCTAGCTCAGAACGTCTGGCACTACAGTGAGTATAATGATGTATTAACTGAAGAAGAGACACTGTTATGAATATCTAGTCGATGGCACGGAAGAATTTTATTCAACTTTCTGAAAATTATTAGCATGCATGTACATTTGGAATAATTATTATTGCCTTGTAGAATGAGGGAAAAAAACAGACAAAATATCAAAATATGACAGTTCTTTGACATCCCTACAATCACCATTCAAGTATTATACTGTTCTGCGTTTTGTGCTAAACGCTGAACATTGTATCTTTGACAGTATGTCCTTCATGGATTTCTTAACTTCAAAGGTACCAAAACAAACATTTTATATAATAATAATAATAATAATGCGGTTTATAAGTCTCGTATCCAGGCTAATGCCCGCTCATGCGACTTCACACTATCATTACCCCAGCAGGCCTGATCACTCTAGAACTTTCTCGACTCCCTGGGGAGCATACAGTGCCGCTGCCATTTATAGGCACTGATCACTTGCATTCTGACAATATCTTCCACTGCCTATAGCCAGGTACCCATTTTACAGACGGGTGGACTGAGGAAAATGAGAATGAAATGCTTTCCCAAGGCACTTACAACATGAAGAAAATCTTTTTATACAGTCCGCCACATATAAGAGATAAAGAAATATACAATACCTGGTTTCTGATGCAGGATGTTCATCATAAAAGACATCATCGACCAGGCTAAACGCATCTGCCTGAAAACAGTCGTGAAAAAATACTTTTAACAACTTGTTCAGATAATCTGTACCCTTTGAAAATACAGGTTCAGTTTTACAAGTACAAGTTTCAGTGATGACATCCCTGTCTGTTTTTCAACTCTAGGATTCTGTTATACCATTTCTACTTATAAAACTGAGTGTGTCATACTCCTGGACTTCATGAGACTACGTACCATATATACATGTACTGATGGTTTGTCTGTCCCCCACAGATAGTTTTGGAAGAGTAGCTCTATATAATACAGGTGGCATGACTTGAATTGATTACTTAGTTCTGAATGTGCCTATCAAACAGATGGGAAGATTTCCATGTCTCACTCTTCCATCACATGTAAATAATTTTTGTTACTGACCATGCTAATCTACATCCTTTTTCACAAATTCTGATGACCCAAAAACACTGTCAGTTCCCTAATCCATTCTGACAGACTACTGTTGAGTTGTCAAAACGGAGGCATGAGTGGAGCATACTACCATCTGTAAAGACAGATCCATGTCTAATTTTGTGTTTAGCTATACAGTCACCACCTCGACTGACATTCCTGTCTTGATGGCTGTTAGGTATAGGGCCACTGCCTCGAATGATACTGCTTTTTCAATGGGCATTAGGGTTTGTGATCCCATCTCTACTGCTACTCTTGTCTCGAGGGCTATTAAGGTCAGGGCAATATGGTTAGAGCTAGGGATTGATGCAAAATTACAACTTTGTAACAATCAAAACATTACAAAGTAATCAGTTTTCCTCATTATGAAAGACTTGACTGAAACTGTTCTTCGGTGTTTCTGAGCATTTGCTCACAGGTTTCATATTCATAGACAGCTTATCACATTGATGAACCGAGTTCAATCCTGTTTTCAACCTCATTTTAGTCTATTGGTGTAGATGTGAGGTGCATTATTGTTTACTTTGAAACAATGATCTTGTAATCCATGTGTATTTCCATATTCGCATTTTCCAAAATAACCTAAAAATACCTCACTGACAGAAACAGAAATTTCATCAAAAATCTTATTCAACATATACCTTAGAAAACCTCACTGGAAAATCTATGCTCAATACAAAGAGACCCTGAAACATAAACATTTAACTTTTAACGGCAATGGCATTTATTGGCATTAGGCTTAGGAAGTCTTTTTGATAGGCATTAGCGTTAGGGACCTATCTTGATGGGCATTAGGGATAGGGACTCTGCCTAGATGGGCATTTGGGTTATGGAAAGAGTTGGGGAGCCACTAAGGTTTAGTGTAACTGTAAACATATAGCTTGAGAAGTGACAAGTTAAAATGATAGTCTAATTTAAAAAATAACCTACACTCAATCTTGAGATGTAGACTAGGTCTAGATCTAGAGTAGTGTCACGGCTGCGAACACACATAGCCTAAAAAATTTGGTATCCTTCGTTTGAACTCGTTTATCTCCGGTCTGGGAAGACCTAGATAGAAACCGAAAGTGGCTAATAGACGCACATTTTTTAGCAAAAATTATGGTGGGACAGCAAAGTTCAGCCAATAAAGTCATAGTCTATTAAAAAATTATGGGCAACTGTCAGGTACCTGCCATGTTTTTTTAAACCTGTCCAAGAATTGTGAACATCTGTCCAACCATTGCGAAACTAGTATATTGTACTACCAGATTTTTTGCTTTGTTTTTTTTTTCAAAAATTTTTTAAATTTTATAATACAAGGTTTCATTTGTATTTGAATGCAGAATGATGCCAATGTTAAAGATGGTGGACATCACGCATATCCGGATAGTACCAGATATGTGTAGCCAACATGCCAGGTTGTCAGTTTCTTTGTAAATAAAAGGAGAGTGTGTGCCGATATGAAATAGTGTGAAGGTGTTCGCAAATCGTGACGTTCGCAATCGATGACACTACTCTAGTCTAAATGGAATTAGATCTATCTAGACTAGAGCTAGCAGATCTACCTTTGAAATCCCTGATGAGGTCTGTGATTTAAATGTCCCAAGAGTCAATGTCTTAGTCCTATCAGAGATCTGTGAGACCTTGTCAGGGCTCTCTGGGTTAAACTTAGCCTCCATCCACTGAAGCCCCCAAAGATGAGAGTTTTTTCAAAAATAAGAACATGATTTTCTCTATCTTGCTGAGGAACTGTTGCTATGAGACAGAAATATTATTGTTCAAGGCACCAATGCGCACTATGCTTCTGGAATTTCACAAGTTATCTAAGATGCGCATTTCTGAGCATGAAATCTTTGTGCCTGGTTGCCTGCTGTGCTCAGTGTGCATGGTATGCCACTCACTTGTAATAACATTCTAACATCCAGGAACCTCTGTAAATCAAAAAGGTCAAAAAAAAAAACAACCTTTCTCTACCACCCCATAGCATTTAATATATTCAACAGTACCTGCCTGATAAGCAAATACTAAAGACTCTGTAAGAATAACCCCTACAATGCGTCATCAGTCCTATTCAATATCGCCTACATATTTTCTTAAATATAATGAGCAAACTAACTAACATAATCTACAGAAACTGAAGTCACCAGCACAGTAACTTTATGAAGTCATAAAAATTCTTAAACAAATTTAAAAACTGAAATACTGACTGAATGGGCATCTTCACGGGCAGTCACAGCACTTGCAGAGGCAACACTTTGTCCTCTCATAGATTTCTTGCTCCTCAACTCCCTCCGAGCACCCTGGGTGAATATAATATAAGAGCTCTGTGCACAGAACAGTTATGAATAGTACAACAAACCTACCAGCAAAAATGAGCTGCAGGGAACTGAATCAGTGAATCATTATCCTGAAAGGTATGATCTGATGTGCAATTCAAACAATTAAGATTTGTCATTTTTGCATAACATGTATGGATATCTCTACTACATTTCATAGATAAAAATGGACAAAAATTTTTAATTTATGCTACCCCAAAAATCAATTACTTCTCCACATTCCCTCAATACACACCATTATGCCAGAATTTCAAAATAGCAAGACTCCAAGCCCTTTGCTCTCTTAAACCCAAAGTTTCAAGGAACCATTAGCAAGAACTGTCAGGACTCCCTTTGTGAAATCTGTGTCTTCACTTCAAGGCACAGTTCTTCGCCAAAACTTACCGACAGTGAGGTTATTCCTTTCATGGTCATCTCCAGAACAGACTTCTTTCGTATATCCTTGCGACCATAAGCTCCCTTGTCAGTCATAGCTGTTACAGTTGAGGCACGTGAAAATTGCCGTGACATACGTAAAGGATCGCGAATGTTAGGTGCACCATCCGCAAAATCTTGTTGGAGGTATACATCCTTCAGCCCTCTACCAACAGAGCTAGCCATCCTTGCACGGCGCTTTTCCCAACGCAAAGCATTCTTTTCGCTCTCCTCACCTACCCCAAAGAAGTCTGCGATACTCTTTCTGGCTTTGCTGAAAGCGAGAAGATTGATCTTTGTTGTCAACTTGCATTTTTTCTTTTTTATTTACAACATGAGCAAACATTTCTTCGGTTTTTCTGTTTTTAATGAAAAGATTTGAAATGCCTCACTGCAAACTTGTTTATCTGCAAATGAAACCAGCATGACAGAGCACAATTTTGCAAGTGTTGCTAAGATTGTCCAGTGCATGTCAGGCTCTGTTAATGCCGAAAATACACTGACTATACTACGAAGGCTTGTACATCTGCCTCCCCCATTGATGGTAAAATTCCAAGCATATGACAATGTGTGTTACCTGAGCTACTGCACAACTTGCTTAGAATATGTATCATTACTGACTGACCTACATGTTCAAGGCAAAACTAATATCATCATGAAGCTGGTTGTAAAGTAGGACCCACATTTTACCTTTCACAGAGCCTTTAGCTCATTTAAGAAGTGACTTAAATGTGATACCAGCTTTGTGTCACCAATCTTTAATGCAACCATCACTCTACGCATACATTTTGATATGCATTGAGGTTTCAAAAGGGTCTCCAGCTTACTAACTCACTGAAGACTGAAGTGAATATATCCTTCATGGTAAATCATCCAGTGTTCTAATAACATTTTCTGACTTCACATTTTCTGCACATTTATAGGCCAGCCCAATTCTCTCATGCTTTATATTATAGACTATTCTCGGAAACTGTACACTTTCAGAATAATAATTTCGTATCATATTAAAATTGGTCAGTTTTCAATAAGTTAAATTTCACTGCACATTGTGAGGTGTTGTTTCCTCATCCTGATTCCCCTGAATGGGGCCTAATTCTTTCCAAACAGAGACAATGTCAGACTTATCTATATAATCCTGTGCTTGATTTATTTTTTACGAAGATCAAACCACAAAACACATGACTCTTGACATTTCTTTTCACCATTATTCAGAAGCAAACTTTCTGCCATCACCACAAGAGGATATCAAAATAAAGTTCCATAGAGTAAAATCGCTGCTAGATGAACAAATCTGACTTGGCTTGCAAATTTGAGAAGGACCCAGTGTGAACTTACATTCACTGGCCAGAATTTATCACTATTAAAATAACTTAATGTTCAAGACATGACATAACATTATCTTTAACTATTGATTGAGATAAAGGGTGACAGACAAAGCTTTTTTTTTTGCCTCTAAAGGACACATTATCTACATCAAATAAACAATAAGACATATTTTCCACTCTGCATTAAATACACCATCCATCTCATGTACCTATCCAATAAATGTGCTCTTTGTTGCCAGAAGTAAATGGTATGGTAATACCACTGAAGCAAAAAACAAAAAAACCTAATGGACAATGGGGTGGGCCGCTCTTATATAATCTTCGAGCAAGAGAGGCATCTAAGTTAAGGAATTATCCCATGCAGCCATCATATTTCCATTTGAATTCTTTGTGCACTGGGCAAGCTTTTCAGAGGCCATGACTTATCAGCAGGGCAGTGTTGGGAAAAGTGGTGTCAAATTTTCATGCTTATATTAAATGAATATACGATGAACATTTGACATCAGTGGATACAGGGCTAAATAGGAGTAACCAAGTGAGCAGTAATACATGTCGCCTTCAAGCACAGTGGTGCATTTCTGGTTTGGGAAAACTTACACAGGCAAAAGTGCTACAATATCAGTCAACAATTAACGATCTGCAAGACTTTTCCATGGGTCTACAATTTATATCTGTCTACACTTAACCATCTGCAAAACCTGTCCATGAATCTACAAATTATGCCTGTCTACAATAAGCTATGTACAAGACTTTTCTGTCTACAGTTAACTATCTGGAAGATTTTTCTGAGGGTCTACAATTTATATCTATCTACTGGCAAAATGTTTCTATTGGTCAGCAATTAATAACTGTCTACACTTAACCATCAGCACAATTTTTCTATGGGTCTACACTTTATGTCTATCTACAATCAACCATCTGCAAGATTTTTAGTGGGGAAGGATGTTACATCGATCGTGCACTTTTTGATACCAACATACCGCTTTTACGACAGGTTCCTTATGCCAAGTGATAACGAAAATGAGGTGGGCCCACCTTGGCAGAACCCTCCTGTGGCTGGTAGGGGTCCGTAATGATCCTTCTTTGTTTAAGTAAAATACGAGTTTTCAACCCCTTGGCATTCTGCAAAATCAATACCGCTTGATGTAACGATACATATTTTTAAACAGAGCCCAACAAGACCTTCCCATTGAAATGCAACACTTGATATCTCTGATGGCTAGAAGAGGCACAATGACGGACTGAAATTTTCAGTTACCCCACTGTACAACCGCCTCTCTAACTCAGCAAAATGAATACCGCTTAACATAATGGTATTGTTTTTCAAACAAGGTAAAACAAGCCCTTTCCATTGATATGCAACACTATATATCTGCGTCGGCCAGGTGCGTCACAAAGGCGTTTATTGAGATTTTCAACTCACGCATTTTCTACTGACTCATCAGTTCAGCAAAATTAAAACCGCTCAGTTCAAAAACGGGCTAAACCAGACGCCAATCATTCTGCCATCTTTATAAGCACATCTGTTATTGCGTAAACAGACTGGTCAGTGTCATGACGGGATTCTAGTACAGTGGCACTAAGTTTCCATTGCGTACAACACTGCAGCAGAATGCTTGCACTTACAAGATTCTAAATGTTTGAGCAAACTCACGAGGCAGACCGACATGAATTTAGCCCTAGTGATAAGATCTAGTCTAGTTGTGAGCAGTGATCACCCATGGCCTAACGCCCTATTAGTTTTTCAAGACAGGTTTACTTCCATTTCTTCTGTTATTATTCACTGAATGTAATGACAGAATAAAGCAAACCTGTAAGAATCAGAAGTCGTGTCTGAGTTTTGAATGTCGGTCTGCTTCTCCAAAGTTGCACAGTCGTCTGAAATTCCATCTGCTGAATGAGAAAAATCTCTTCGGCGACTCAGGATTATGGTCTTTATTATCAAGGACACCACTGGTAAAGATACATAATATTATGTGCACTTCAGGAGGGCACACCATATTCATCTCTTGAAAGAAGTTAAAACAGATTTTGTAAATGTCATTTGATATCCCAAATCTGTTCATGCAGAAGGTCCAAATGACATTCTCTTCTTTAAGTGAGGTCTCTAAAAATACCATTAATCCGAAGTACACAGGGGTAGGCAGTTTTTTCCCGTACACGCTGGCACCCGCATCTAATGTTTAGTTGTCTCTAAAGAGTACAAGCAGATCTGTGAAAGTTGGAAAAGGACACGCTTGTCCATAACCTGAGACTGGTGCAGACACTGGTCTGTGAAAGCGATCATGAACAAAATAAAGTTTATGGGTATGGACAGAAGAGAGGGAATGATTAGCTGACTAAAGACTATGTGCATAAATCCATTTTTTTCCCCAAACTGGTTACGGCTAAGCGGCATTTAGTTTACCTCTTGTCACACGAGCTGTGCAGTTTTGAGAACGATTTTCTCAGGGGTTGCACCCTTTACCCTCTTTTGTGGATAATTTCCATATATTTTGGACATTGTAACAACGATAGTTTTGACTTCTGTGTGCCGACAGACCTGAAATCCGATTTGAAAATGGATGATTCTGACAGGGTTGTGAATAAGTGTATACTCAGTATGTCTCACAGCAGTGTCAAAAGTCTTCTCATATTATCTTCTGCAGCTTTACAAGTGTAACAAGTCTTGTGGTACCTGGCAGCGGTAGCAATCACATCATCTGCTGTAAACATTGCCATACCTCTTAATTCATTGAAAGATATGGCAATATGCTTCTGCCCAGGTACTCCTCACCCCCTTCCTCCCCTCTACGCTTGTATTTCCACAAACCGCAAAAATTGCTTTAAAAAGCTGTAGGCTGACAGGTAGAGCGTGAGTCTAAGTACGTCTGGTTCTTGTTTTTCCAATGGACCGACTACAGTATGTGGTTGGCGGCTGTCCCTTTGTTGGCTCTGACTCTGTGTTCTGATCCTGCTTCTTTAGATTCTGAAAACCTTCCTTCCGTTTGTCTTTCTTCTTTGTTGAGCTTCGATGATGAAAATATTTTTGGGCGTGATTATGTGATATGGAAAATTGTTCTCTGCATCTGATAACAGATTTTTCTAGCGGTGAGACCTTAGAAAACATTTTACATATTTGGGAAATGGAAGAAAACCTGCTGTTCTATACTATGAGATGTCTACAACCAGCTTTCTTAGACTGTATTCTTTTTCTTTTTTGTTAGGCCATATTCTGAGGACACATGGATATTTCTGATTTGTGATTAACAGATTGCAATTACTTCCATCCAGTTTGCGTCTTGCTTTTGTTTTTTCTTTTAACTTCTTGTTTTCTTTCAGCCAACCATTCTTTTTTTTTCCCCCAGTATATCTGTTTAGTGAAGAAAAAATTACAAGCTGACATCAGTAGCACTGAGAACGCGGTGAAGAAGTCACAGAATGCAGTAAAAAATTCACAAAGAACATGTTATTATGTTTTATTTGTGTCTTTTGAATGTTTGACGAGGAACTGAATCACAGTCAACTTTTTCGAACGGCAAATGTGGCATCGCTCTTTAATGAAAGGACTGATTTCTACATCTAATCATTAGATCTAGACTGTTATATATGGAAAGTGCATGAATTTGTGATTTGGCAGTTTAGTCACCAACGGCTGTGTTCAAACAATGGGGATACATGATATTTATTATACGAATAAGAATACAAAACTTAATTTTGGTTCCTAACCTGCCAATGTTGAAGAGCAAAAATTAATGCGACACCGTCTAGTGCTAAGCTGACAAAGCACTATCACAAACCATTCGATACTGAATAATTTCGAATGCAACGGAGTAGGATACTGAGAACCTTCAAGTTATAAATTGCGGATTGCGTTTTCAATGATATCGTAATAAACTTGATGCAAAAACATGAAAGTATTTTAACGAATGCAATAAATGAAATTTTAAACTGAACGCGCAGCTTTTATTTCACCCTTTTGGGTTGTTACCGCAACTCGTATTCGTTATCGAGAACAGAATTGCTCTCCCCCGCCCTGCAACATTACACCGGTGTCGTTAAGATGGAAACGCCCGTGGTATCTTTTAAGGTGGGTATTCTTTTGATTACAATGGAAGCAGTTAATGTTGATCTAAAGTCGTGAAATACCGTTTTATAAACTTAGACAAAAAGTTTTGGAGTATTCTGAAATAGACTTTCAGCGATCAGTTATGTTCTAAATCGCTGAACTAAAATTTCATCAACACGCCAGCCTAAAAAAAGTTCCGGCCTAATGCGTGTTCCAAAAATTAAAATTCGTTTTAAAAAGATATGCATGTTTACATTATGGAGAACACTACCAAATGTGAAAACAAATATTTGGTCATTGTTTCCAGATGATTTCAACAGACCTTTTACATGGAAAAGTATTTGTTTCTCACTTAACAGTAATTAGGGTACACACAGGAAACGTCCGCGTTTTTTCGCATCTTCAAGACCCATTTTTAGGTGGTTCCAGTGGTGATACCATGACGGCCAACCTCGTTTTAGAATCAGAAAAAGATGTAGATTTTACCATGTGAAGGTCAATTTGGTATCACAAAGTGCACGATTTGCACGCAAACGTGTCATAAGCGGCCGGACTATTTTCTATGGGTCTACAATTTCAATTTGTCTACATTTAACCATCTGCAAGATTTTTTTTGAAGGGGTCAATAATTTACGTTACCATCTGCAAAATTTCCGTATCAGTCAACAATTTACGTCTGTCTATTGTTAACCACCTGCAAGACTTTCCATGGATCTATAATTTATGTGGACCTTCAAAATTAATCAAACTTTTAATAATAGTAACCAATTCAAAGTGCATGAATTTGCAACAAACAAAACAGAAAAGTATTGGTAAAAAATTAAGCAATAAACAAAGTTTATCAGCCTGTTCTTCAACAAACAGAATTCACAAATGGAACCATTCATAGAAAGCTCAATATGCAGGAACAGTCAAATATGAAATGTGTCATGCAGACACAATCCATGCTATAAATTGAACCTTACCCGCTCTGTATAGAAACAGAGTGACTTACTGACCTGTACATCAAACAGAATAAACCATTAACATTCATAAATAATGTAAACAAAATTTTAATTTACTGACTTCTTCTTAAAAACTAAAATGGATACCATTATTTTTGTCTCATTTACTCACAATCATGATAACACCCTCATTTTAAGATTTTTATGTCTTTGTCTTCTCTCTATTGCTTGGGAAATTTTTATGTTTCTTCCCCATCGGACAAAAAAAATTTTAGGAAAGGAAAGTGAAAGTCAATGAAAATGTGATGAAAGCAGACATGCATCATCATGAACAAAGTTACTCATAATTACTCAGTGTCTCATCTTCGTAAAAGATTATATATGAACACTTTTTGATATGGATATCAGGTTCTCAAGCTTCAGCCCTTTCATTCCATAACCTCAAACTAGGCCTATAACATTTGATGGTTACAGTTACAACCTGATAATTAAAGTACCTTATTCTTTTTTCTACTTAACCAGGTTTTACAGGGAATGCCAATCACATACATTAACACTGATTAGTCATTACAGTATAAACTTGCAGAGGGCAAGAGGAATTTACAGAGAGCAGCAGAATCATGTTCTCTTTGATAATGTCAGCAATATGCCTTTCAAATTTATTGAAACTGGCAAAACAAGTCAGAGGCCATGATACCATTACTATGCACTCAAGATGGTCAGTTCAAAAAAAAAAAAAAAAGAAAATGTGTTATTACAAAGAAACTACTTCTTTGAATTAATGAAATAATATTGCAGGCTGCTCAGCCTTCTTCACCCACTGACCAGTTAACTGGACTGATCATATAATCTACTATTTTAATTCCATCTTCCCTTTGTTGTTTCCTCTCCAGTTCAGTTAGATTCTGACAAAGTCAGTATGCTTACCGTCTGTATCTGCTAACTCTTGTGCTAGAGGTGGCATTGGTCTGAGAGCCTGGATCGTTGGTAAGCATAACCTCACGCTTACTCTCACTGGCTGACTGCATGACTGCACTCCTATCGTCACTCTGGAGAATGAAAATTATTCTTTGACTTGGGTCAAGTTGATTCACATGGCATTTACAAATTCATGACTGTGCTTCCACTTATCTAACATCAAAAGAAATTAAAATCTCTAGTATGAAGATTTAACCTTCAATCACATTAATGCTTTCTTTTAATCATATGCAATATTCTACCATAATTTCACCAGATTTCACAACACAATAAAAATAGACAAAAATTCTCACCATTAGTATTATTTATTACCAAAAGTCAGTATCTGCCAAAACTGGCAATTAAAACATTGTTGGTGTTACGGAGAGGACTTTAAAATTTATAAATGCAGAGAGGTTTAAAAATTTTTTTAATGTGCTCGAACTGTTCCATGGTTAATGCCTAGATGCAGATGTGTAGATTCAAGTGGACTAGATGGCATGTAAATTTGTAAAGGACATATATATGAATAGACTGGATGCCCCATTTATTTTTCAACATCTTTTATCTAACAATCCTGTACAACTGATGCATTTAACTTTTCTTTATTGGCCTAGTTTATGGGAACGGCTGTAGTTAATTAAATCACTTTCACTCAGTAAAGCAAAACTAACACCCATATGAGAAAATTAACACTCACAACAATCATGTGCTTTTAATAATCAGGTTCTTTGCTATTTCGCATTGGAGAACACAGTGGAAGTCGGTTAACACAATAAACCATTATATCCTAAAGATTTACAAAATCCCATTAACACTCCTATTAGATACATTTGAGGACACTTAAACCTAAATTTAAGGGGCCACAAAATTCATTGAATATCTGTATTTCTGAATTAATGAAAAATAAGAGTTGTTCCATCTCAGTCTAATTCACAGCATGACAATCAAGATGATGATTCTGAAAGATTCAGCTGCAACTGATTATTAATGAATAACAAGTCTTTGTCTGGCCTTGAGCTGAGCAAATTAAGGATTTTTTTTTTCAGTGGAGATGAAGGGGACTGGGAGAAGACCCTTGCATGGGGAAGGGTTTATAGCAAAAGAGAAAGACCATGGTTTAATTCCGAAAAAAAATGAGGTAGCAGGAAATTTAGAAATGCTCCATAATAAGTGTGTTTTTCAAATCACCACTAGCTGCATTTTTGTAAATGTCAGAATTTGCATAACGTTTCACAATATCATAACTTTATAATAATAATTTTATAATTAAATAATTTCATAATAAAACTGTCTAGTACAGACTCATTATTCACTAATTCAGCAGAATATAATATATGAAAAGTTAAAAGATATTTAAATGAAAGGCTTCAATGTGCTTATAGTCTTTCTTTCATCTTTGCCAGGCAGGACCTGGACAAAAAAATGTTACTCATTTTAAAGTCAGTTTGAGACAGCAATTTCCCTCTATTTTATTGACGTCCTATAAATCTGCATCCAATATTGCCTTAACATTTCTCATCTAGTTCTTAAATCATGCAGCTGTCATTAAAACAGACATTGCTTTAAACATAAAATACTGTCAAAAAAACAAGTACAACTGTAGAACCTGGTAATTCAGAGTCAGAATACCTAATGTTGAACTCTGTCAAGGTTGAACAGAAATATTGCTTGACCCATGTATTTGGGAAGAGCTGGGCCATGAACACCATTCACTACAATAAATAAATAAATAAATAAATAACCCATAAAGTTGTAGTTGTAAAATAAAAGACGATATAGACTAGACTAATATGTTAAAGTCTGAGTCTGATGTCCAATGCTAACCCAGATAAAAGAAAAGAGAAAATGAACACACTAACACAGTGATTCTAAGGTTGGCACAAACATTACTAGTCTATGTATGCACAGCAAATCTAGCCTGGATCTAGATTGAGATTAGACCACATTTACTTTATCTCATATAACACTGCCTCGGAAGCTTTACAAGTGAAATGAAAACGGGATCTGTTCTCAGTAAATATCCCGAACTTGTTTACTGACACCACCCTATTGTCGATAAGCAGAGGTTCCATAACAACGCGACATTTGTGGACCCATGATGTGTTTGTTTACCCCAAACAGATAATACATAAAATCTATTCATCTCAAAAGTTATCATACTGTACGAAACGTCGAAGGCAATAGGACGCTGTTGATCAAATAAAACTTATCTCAACTTACATTGAATTGGCGTTATGTTGTCTGATTTGTTTTGTCCGGGAACTTCCGGATTGACAAGGGATTAAAGTCTTTACCTAAACTTCGATAGTATAAGAGCTCTTGGCCACTCGCTCCTCACCTCCGCATAGCCTACCCGTGCTGCCGCTCTGGTTATGTGCTTTTCCCCAACTGCGACTTTTTCTATTTTTCATTACCCTATGCACGATATTGAAGCAAATTTAGTGGAGAAAATTCAAATTCCGTAAGTTTACTTTTTACAATCTTCCTAATAAATTACGAAAAGCGATTTTGCCATAGGCCTACCATAGGGAAACCCAACATTGCCTATTCTGGAGAAGCCCTTTGAACCAGCGGAAATTCAAAGTTCACAGTTTATGAGTTGACCTAAGGTGCTGAGCAGATGTAAGGGGAAAAAAAAGGCAAGAACCCGAATCCATTACCTGTTTACAAATACACAGCTTAACTCTATTCTTATTTGGTCGTCTGAAGTGGGACCAGTTTTCCTACACAACTGTTGATACTGATCC
>JAWQUT010000005.1:3480495-3494380 GCA_033807755.1 Ellobium chinense
AAAACGCTCTAAAGAAAGTTGATTCAACAGCATAGACTATTTCTGGCCAATATCCACATTTCTTCATGTTAAGATTTCTCCAATCCTTTTGCCCAAATCCATTATAACACCAAAGGTGGGATTTTAAAGAAAACAGACCACCACATGGAAAAACAAGAACACAGTAATACTGTACAACTGATTTTTAAATACAAGTTTTATTGATCAACTTTCCTACAAATACATCTGACATTAAAACCAAACAGATGTTGGTTTACACCATGTATCATGATAATTTCGGCAAGAATGGAAAAAAACCAAAACTTAAGAGAGCAGCAAATCCATTACCCACATACATATTTGATTTTTTTTTTGTTTTGAACGATCCTTTTTCTATTTGTTAAATTACCTCCGTTCATAATATTAGCAGGGTCAAATGACCATCCCCTGTCTTTCCTATGAACAATGATACACAGATGACCTTTAGCAAAATGAAATAAACAATAATATAAAACTCCAGTCAAAGGATAACATATCATACAGAAAATCATAAAAACGCTATCCTTAAAGCTGCAGTCCTGCATATCTCTCTGAAGGGATATTGGATATCTGAAATGCTGAGAGCCTATGGCTCTTGCATTCACATAGTGAACTTATGCATTAAAATGGTGAAATAACTGTTTTCAGTTATCACTTACTGCTATAGGATTCTGCTTACTAATACTTCTTGTATAATTAAAATGTTTTATGATATACCTATACATGAATATGACTAAGGATGATGATCAAATAATGATATGGAACACATTTTGTTTCAAAAGTGAAATGCCAGATTCCAAAGACAGCAAATGAACCAGCAGCCATTTTGCCTTGCTAAGAAGACAAAATATGAAAACACTTTCAAGATGGTTGTGAACACCCACAAATACATCCAATGTGCTCAAACTCAAATACATCAATCCGTTTGATCACACAACACATTAAAACAGGTTTATGAAATCATAAATCTGTGATGAGATCATCAGGATTCGGGCAAACAGAGAACAATGGTGTAATCCAATGGCTCAAAAAAAAAAGGCTTCACTAATCCATATAGATAGGCCATGCAAGAATGCAAAGAATGCATTATTGTATACATAAAAATATGTGTTACTGATTGACCATACGGCACCATCAGTGGGTTTGAAGGGGTACAAGGGATTGCCTGACAGTATCAAGGATATGATGACCAAATAAGCTTGGTAACTCCTGGGTGTAACTGAAACACTACCTTAGGAATCACTAACTGTAACATGCTTATTAACACCCTTCAGGCTCAATTCTCCTGGTACAGATTCTATGTGTCAGATCACATTTATTACATCTACCAACACAGAAAGGTCTTGGCCCAAAATAAAAAAATTGGTCAGGTATTTTCCCATTTCAATGTGAATCAAGCAGTACAAGACTCAGCATTATAATGTTGTAATTAAAGAAATGTGAATTGTTGCTGTTGGAAATCACTCTCACGACAGTGGAACCCGTCTACAACAGGTATTATTGCAGTGGGCATAGTCTGAATTTTCATTCATCCCCTTATTTCTGTTACTGTTAATCCATGTACTGTACTGCCTTTTCATATCAGGGCTGGAAGAACAAAATCTGGTAGTTACAGCAGAATTGCCTCACTCTTGTGAGTTTGTGCATGAACAGGAAGGTGTGACAGCTGAGGGCTGGGAAAATCATCCTAATCAATGTTTACAGGCTGACTATCAGAAGCAATCATGCATTACATCAGTGACTGACCCTGTCTGCATGTAGCATCATCAGCATGAAGTCTGTGTGATTACACTTGAACCACTGGAATGCAGTTCAGGTTACTTACCTAGTCTTCATACCCACCACAATGTTATTATCGAGTTCCACTTTCTTAGTAATGGTAAAAGTGAGAGACCAACTGATTATCTTATTTTTCACAGCTTGCATGAAATCCCACATCTTTTCAGCTGCAAAAAAATTCCTGACGCCACATATGAAACCTATCACTACATATTTATATCAAATCTGCAGCGTTTATGCTATAATGAAGACAGAAAGTTTTACTGCGTTGTGTACATCTCTTTAAATGTTAATTTCTTGTTATCAATGCCATTGTTTTTTATTGCAGCAATGAGTAACTTAACTCTGAGTACAAGTGGGTAAGGTCCTAGCATCCTGACTGGTTGGTGGGTGCTGTAATGAGGTAGACTTTCCCAGACTGCTCTGGCACACGCTTCATGGAAATCCAAATTTCATGTACATGTGCCTCATATTATGTGACATCTAGAAAATATTTCCCTTGCAAAGAACATCTCTCAATAATTGTAGACCAAATACTGGACTTTTATCTTTTACCAAAGAATGGGACTCACACGCTCTTCACACACATGGATCAGAAGATACTAAACAAAGTAGCTGGAGTCTCAAAAAAAAAAAAAGGTCTACATGTAAAAACTTGCAAATGCATAAATAAAAAATATTATGAAAGATATAATATGTACATCGACAGAAGGCATGATCTTCGTATCAGTCTAGGTCAAGCACTAAAAGTAGATCATTTCTTTTTTGCCCTGGAAAACTGACAGAAGAAGTGAAGCAACAAATCTAAAGAAACATAATCAACAACTGGAGGCATTTAGTTTTAAGTACATCCCACTGACATAACAAGCACAACCAGAGTTTGGAGCAGGCATTAGCAATATTAACTGACCTGAACAACCAACAGCATGCTGAAGCAACAACAGCTTCTGTTACTTATATAAAAATGAACACATTCTCTCAGTCATGTCAAGAACATGACTGCAAATATACAAATCAGGACATGATAGTTAATACATCAAAATTTGGTCATTTCACATCATATCTATGGTTGCACACCATAACATGCTCATTAGTGCCGGCGCCAACAATATATATCAGCATGAAGGGAGAACTTACACCACTTTGATGCAAGAGAGACATCATATAATATTTAAAAAACCCTTTTTTAACCACTTAACTAAAAAGAAAGATGAGCTTTGTTACCAGACGAACTGGTAGCAGAGTATGGTTTACTGGCTAACTGCTTGTGGTTTCTTTTCATATACAAGATCTAAGAACAAGGCACCCTATAGGAACCACTTTCTTGGAACTGTGGAGAGCACAAAGCCCAGCAATGCCTCTTAAGGGAAAATTTTTGCAAAACACAGTGGAGGTTTCAAGATGATGACTTAGGCTTCTTCCAACGTGATGGAAATGAAGGCAGACTCAAACCTCAGCAATAGCAAATCTATCAACTCCAGAAAGGTGTATGGAAGTGAGGCTGGAACATAAATGTTTTGGAGAATGGTTGGGATGATCAACTGGAGGTACTACTGTCTCCATGGTTCAGGATCAAGCATGACTTCATTTAGTAGCATATCATTGCTCTTTGCACAAGACTGGCGAAGTTCAAAGCAGGGTGAAATCAGCCTGGCCGATTATAATGTGAAGACCATCGATATGCATAATAGCACAAGTAAATTTGTGGGAACATTTTAAGTACATGGAACCTTTGGTTTGGAAATAAGTCGTTTTTTTTTCTTTTTTAATAAAACCTCCAAAAATCAGCAAGTGGACCATCTTTCACACAGGATAAAACCTGCTCAAGAATTAGGTTTGATTGTGCATGTTCTGTGAATTAAGAGATCTGTAGCTTAAAATGTTTTAATAAATTGTTCATGCTCACGAACAGTATTTGGGTCTAATATTTTGTGGGGGGAGTGAAGAGAGGTCTGCTCAATAGATTTTCATGAACAAATGGTTTTTGTCAAAAACTGAATTTGGGGTTTTATCTTTTGCAATGATGATATAATATATCCGATCACATGCCAATATTGTTATCATTTTCTCCAGATTGTTAAACTGTTTCTTATGACATTACTTAAATTCATCCATTAGCTGAGGAAGATTAAGATTCTAAACATTTTATCAAATATTTGTTTCTTCTCACTAACAAAATGGTTACATTTTGCATGCAATCCTACTTTTTTCCTCCAAACCTCATATTTGATGAACACAACCTTATTCACTGACATGGACGACATCATCTGAACTGAGAGAAAAGAATAGTATATCACAATACAGTACTTCATGCATTGCAAACAATCTGTTATCTTACAATGCTGTATCACATGTCAACACATCACATACAGTCAAACTGTATTAGTCATAGCATGTCACATCAGACCGACTCACAGCATATCTTAGTCCCTCCATAGATTCTTATACAGGATTAGTTTAAAAAAAACCAAAAATATAAAAAGACTGTTTATGGATGTAAATAAAGAAGCTTTTTGGGAGAGCACAACCATACCCTGTGGCAATCCCAAAACATGATATGTTATATGAAAAATTAAGAGAAAAAAAATAATTGATCCTGGTAACACACATGGAATCATCATATGAACACTTTTCCAAACATCAACACACATAAAACATAGTCACACAATATTACCATAAATATTTCTGGTCACATGACAGACATGATCACAATTTCAGTTGACCAAAACTGCATTTTTCTTGCAGTTCCTAGTTACAGATAGTTTATACATGCAGCGAGGAAGAAACACATTAACTGGCATCATTTTTAACTTTGTGTGCCACAGTCACAATATTATATACAACTTTACCTTGGGGTACCAGTGTCGCAAAGTGCAACTAAGCTATACCATTCATTTATGTCATGAGAGGGGCCTTAAAGATCAAAGGGTAATTAACTTCACAAGCCTATTGTTCACAGTGTTAAGTAATGAAGAATGTGTCAGTTTCCAACAGAACAATACTGCTTGTATTTCTAACCAATTACCCTACAGATATTCATGTCAGCATACAGTCATTTCCACTTCACTGGAACTACTTGGAAACTTTAAAAAAATTGTGATTATCCAGTTACTTATCTATAAATGTACACATAAAGCACTTTATTATGTAGGAAATGATGTAATCAAGTGGAAATTGGCATTATCTAAGTGCAATTAAGCAGGTTGACTAGACTACCCTATTTATACACTGTTATTATGGCTGGAAGATGAATGTGATGTGAGTCCCTCTCTATGTTGAGAACAAAAATCAACAAAAACTGACCGTAATAATAGGAAGACAGCAAATGACTGTTTTCTTTTCTCGTGCCTATATCTCTGGTCATCATTTAATGTGGAGACACAAGCAAAGCATTTTAACTTAATGACTGGAGACCAAGAATGTTTTAAACTCTTATTGTTGTTCTTTCCATAACTGTGATGGCTGAGGCTCTAATTTCAGCTATGGAAAGAACAACAATTAAAAAAAACCCAACCCAGCCCTTGTATGGTACCTTTTCACCTCGAATCTCCCAAACTTTGATTTACTAGCTATATGAAATTACAGAAACCTCTTGATGTCACACTACTCACTTTTGATTCTCTTCATGTAGTAATTTGTATGGCATGATGAAATATTAACATAGTCATCCACTCTCTTCTTTCCTGTTCCATATTATTAAGTAACCCCTTATGTTCCACGTCAACATCCAACCAGTCACCGTAGTTTGTCACTGCTCACAACGAGAACCCTGATTCTGTTTTAAATGCACTACATTTGCCCCCAAAGTTCAGTTTTCTTTTCTGATATCTGTTGCTCTACACAACCTTCAAAAAAAGTACCATTCTATATTTATAGACTGCATTCTTCGAAAAGCAAAGCAAATTAGAAAGTGAATGTTCACATGAGAGGAAGAAATAAAAACTATAAAACCTGTTAATATCAATTGATAAATAATTAAGTTATGGACAGGTGCATAAACTACAAGTACAATCACATCCTCAGAATGCACACATGAATGGGTGCACACCAGAAATAAAAAAACAACAAAGCATATTAAAGATGCGGTATAATAGTGCAAAGATCACATAGGGACTACAGTGCTTATGTCACAAGGGCTGAAGTAAAAAATCACAAACCCAGTATGCTAGCATATAGAGTTTTAGGCAAATTCTGTTATCTACATATTTTGATCAGAGTGAAATGGATTATCAAGGCAATGCAAAACAATAAGATATATAATCTCCTCATCCATAAACATACAATCCAGAGCAACAGCTTTGCTCAGATGTGAAGTTACAGTAGAACGGAAGAGGTGACAGCTACTGGCCTAATAACATGCTCCAATTTCATTCAGCAAACACATTTATATAAACACTTAATATAAAACTAACCCTAAAACCAGATGATTTATAAGTTATCCTCTTGTAAAATGACCCAGCACTAATAAACAAAAACACCTATTGCCAAGTATTTCTGAGTCCCCAACCATCCCATTTTTTGCAATTAAACCATAGTATCTCTTTCACATGGAATAAATAAACCCCCTGCACAGACAACCCCCATCCCTGATTTACCACAAGACTAGAAAAAGGCTTTCTTACCTATTGCAGCCCATCATAATGAATCCTTTACATTCTACTGGCCGAGCAAAGAAGTAACAGGCAAAACCATACATCTCTTGCCATTTTTTAAATTCATTTTAGATAACATGAAATATGTTTAATAAGACACAATGTCAAAGGTCCCTTAAATTTCACAACAAGTGTATCCGAGTATAGTACATTTTACTGCTTAACAATACTAGTACTGATTATATTACAATACGCTGAATACCGCTCTCCACTCATGTCAGACAGCAGTGTTTACAGAAATGGCTATTCATGACACCTCTGTTTAGTACTGCTGTTAACACTGTCATTAATTAAGTCATTCTCATCTCAGACTATTTATTTCACAGTCACTGTGCTATTCTGGCCTTAGTTCTCACATCTCATCATATAATAGAAGTCTCATCCCATTATCCCATGTTTAATCTGATTTCTTCTTCAGCAAATAATCATATACTTTCATTTATTCTGCATTGTAAAATTAAATTTTAGCTTAAATTGTTTGATTTGTTTCTTAATGGATTCTTAACTAATTATTTATAAATTTTTATGCTCACCACTAGCCTAAAAAAAATTAGGAAAGCAAAGTGATTCATGCGTATGTCTTCGACAAGCTGCTTAGGCTATACTGATACAAATAACAAAATCTGTGCAATAAACTATAGGGAAGGAGAGTCCAGAAGACCACCGTGCAAATAAATATAAAATCACCTGTAATAAACACTTCAAGATGAGCAATTATGAGATAAAATGAAGTGAAAGCCCAACTTATTAGGTGGTAAACTCTTCTTCTCTGTATTCAGGTAATGGTTTTGTCACCTCATCATATTTTGGGGGCAGCACCATGATTGGCATGAGGTCAGGATCCTCTGAATGTTGCTCCATAGTTCCAGGGGCACCAGATGCATGCAGTGGGTGCATGACAATGGAGACAGCTGAATCATATGATGGGGGTGCGTCCAACATGGCTTCACTGGCTCCTAGCTGGTCTAGAGATGGGCTGTATATAACTAAATAAGAAGCAATAAGGGTGAGTTAATAAATATAACACTTGAAAGTGTGAAACACTGTTTTTGATGCATATGAGTTTATTATAAATTCATCATAACATTAAAAAAAAAAAAACAACTCTTTGTTGTTGTTGATGTTGGTTTGGCAAGTTCACTTCTCATCTGATTTTCCGCAAAACTGCTGTGTGTGTCTCAAATTTACTAGACCTACTGATGGTTCTTTTTTTCCGAGTGTATGAGAACATCTCTGTAACTTTAAGACTATCACTGTCAATTTGGTTTTATGTGGCCAAATTCTCTTATTGTTCAAGGTGCGTCAGGCATCAAGAAAAATGGTTTGGCATTTTTTTTTGTTTTAACACAACACGTTTATCTGCAATTGATGGATCTGAACACATTAAAAGTATCAGAAGGACACCTTTAGTGTTTTACAGATACTGTTTGGCAGTTTGTTTCCCACAAATATATGGAACCGTTTATTTGTTTAACAAAAAAAAAAAATGCAAAGACAATAATGGTATTTCGCACCACATGAAGCCTGAATGTCATGAATATCAAAGAAAACTCATAAATGCAAAATCTGAACTTCTTCAGAGTTTCTACTGGTAGGACCTCACTATTATGTCTCTGACCAATGGAGGAGATCTGCTGAGTGCATTTTTGTTTCTGGATATAAAGGATGTCTCTAGTATATCATACTTAAAATTGTAGAAGCATATTTAATATGCTGACTTCAGGAAAAGATTATAAGAATGAAGTATCATTAATCACAACTCAAGTAATACGAACATAAATTAGCAAATTTTGATGCTGGAAGTCTTTAAGACCAATATTTGTTTTATTGCAGATTTCATGCAACTCATTTGAGTATCATAATGATACACCAAGCATAAGAACACCTCCAATGATTGTGCCATGTTACTGCCTTGCTAGTCCTGGTGACAGTGACTGCGTTTTCACCAGATGGGCTAGATCTGTCTGCACTTCTCCCAGCTCTGCAAACAGTGTTAATTAAAACCATCATCCATATCACCTCTACATGGTAGTTAGAGTGGCTTAATCCAGCTCAGGTGGTACTAAAATAAAATTAATTGTGGGTTTCAAGTTTCTTACATCACAAAAACAAAGTGCAGACTTACCAGAGCAAGTATGGAAACACTGTGATGCTGGGATGGTGTCTCTGTTCCCTTGGCACTTAATCCACTTGCGAGAGATGAGAAGCCTTCCTAAAATGAAGGTGCCTACCAAAATGATGATCCCAAATACTGAAAAAAAGGAGAGAAAAAAGGAAAAACAAAAACAAAAACTAATGAAAGTTCACTCTATTCACATTAATCATTTAATGTGGTTATGTCATGACTACTGTCACGCATATTTTTTTATTGCAAATTGACAAATAATTGCTATAATTCTTATTCTAACTATATAAAGCTGATGGGGCAGTGATCTGAAAGAAGGTCACACTCAACCTCATGAAATTTGGCAAGTGATGGCATGACATTTTTTTTCAGGTTGATAAAATGCATTTTTTTTTTAGATGCATACATTGGAAAGTGTCTCTAAATTCATCATTTGTTTTCATTTCAGTTCTCAAAAGTTACTTGGTCACCAGCAAGGTGAGGTTTCTGTCTGTGATTAAGTTTGAAACCTTGTGACCAAGTCTGCATTGTTTGTTATTTTTGATGTTCAAACGAACCTATGCACTAATGAAAGACAGGACAAATGGTTAAGAGAGCAAGTCAGAGAACAAGTGGAACGTTTAAGGGAGAAGGTGAAAACGTGTCAAACTTCTAAAAAGACGGCCATAAGGACTAAGGACTATCTAAGAGAAGCCAATCACTGGTCTAGCTGAAATGGCCTCCACGACACACAAGTATTTCACCCTAGACAGTGTATGTGAATCAACTGGTGATGTTATGCCTAATAACTGAACTATGGTTGTTTTGCAATAAACTCTGATTTTATATTGCACCTAGTACAGAGTGTACATTGGACTTTCTTAGAATGACTTATAATAAACATTGAATTGAACTGAAATGTAAATTTTCCTTGTTTATAAAAAGAAGGATCTCTCTATGTTACTTATCCCCACCAAACTCAAAATAACTTATCTATAGCCATGATATTGAATCTCTGAGAAACTTCCATGGAATGTCAACTGAGCAAAAGAACAGGACATGCAAGATCAACTACAATAAATATGTATGTATCCCATAATCAACACACCTCAGTTGTAACATTAGAACAAAATCACATCCCCCTAGTCACTGAGGGAGCAGAATTTCCTACCACTTGCTCATGTGACTGAATTATTAAAACTATGAATGATTCATCCTTACACTGTGCACTGATTATATGTAACCGGGTGGAAAGGCATATAGTAGTATGGTATTCTTTTTTCTTAAGGGGGAGGAAGGTGAGCTTAGTCTGATAATTTTTCAGATGTTACATATTATTTTAAGGAAGTGTGTCACCAGGGATTTTACCAATTACTGTGAATGATCAATTTTGAGAAGAAGGGCCGAANAATAAACACTGAATTGAACTGAACTGTAAGTTTTCCTTGTTTATAAAAAGAAGGATCCCTTTATGTCACTTATCCCCACCAAACTCAAAATAACTTATCTATAGCCATGAATCTCTGAGAAACTTCCATGGAATGTCAACTGAGCAAAAGAACAGGACATGCAACATCAACTACAATAAATATATGTATGTATCCCATAATCAACATACCTCATTTGTAACATTATAACAAAATCACATCCCCCTAGTCATTGCGGGAGCAAACTTTCCTACCACTTGCTCATGTGGCTGAATTATTAAAACTATGAATGATTCATCCTTACACTGTGCACTGATTATATATTTCAGCTTGTGTCTGCACATAGCAAACGGATTCATGCATAACGCAGAAAATTAATGTAACTCACTGGAAAGCCTCCATGTGTAATATTTAATACTCACCAATACCCATCACACACAACATCACTGTGATTGGCTGCTGTTTTGAAACTGCCTCAGCGATAAATATGGTTCCAAGCACCAGCATGATAAGTCCAACAAAGCCAGCACATGTGAATCCAATCATCATCTGACGCCAAAGCCTGGGTCCATCTGTGACAGCTTTGTTTGCATTGGCTCTGCAGTTTGAAAGAACTCTTTGCTGCTGAGCCACATATTCCTGATAAGGTCGAGCCTGGGGTCGAGGGGTGACAGCAGATCTTGTACCTGGCATGTTGCTCGGTTTGTCACAAAATTTGATCTGCAACAGATATTCACAATGTAGAGGATTACAAATATCATAGAAACTTGCAACCTCAAGTTCCTGGGAACTGATTTGAAACAATGAAACTGGAAGATCGTTAGATAATTGAGGTCACGAGGTAACTTTAATACATGTATTGAACTATGATCCCAGGGATTGCTAAGCTTTGCAATGAGACTGGGAGGAATTCAAGGTCATAAGGTTCAAGATCATGAGGTTCTATGGTGGATGCAATTTTTCCTGCTAGTGCAGAGCATTAAGTAATAATTAAATGGCAATGCAGAATTTTTGCTCAAATCTACATGCATTCATCTTATGCCTTTCAAGGTTTCATAAGAAAGTCAACTTTCAAGAACATGAACTAGAACACTGAAGCAGTGTATTAATTACTGATACTATGTAAGGCTGGTCAGATTAACTTAAATTATTGAGCTGAGCCAATCTCTTCATCATAATCACCAACAACACAGATTTTGATTGCAAACACATGTAGATTTTGACAAATACTTGATTTTCAAAGCTTGTTTTTGGGGTCCAAAACATGTTCTAAGCATGGCTCCAATCTGTGACATTGCCAACAAAGTTTTTAGATGAAGGCCTGTTCCAGTACACTCCATTATTCCATTGTATGCATGTGTAATTTTTCTTTTAGCACCACTATATTGCTATGATCAATGCTATTGAGAACTTGTGTTTAAGGAAAATGAAGATGCATAAACACTTAAAGTCTATCTGCCTGAAAGTGATGAGAGATGGCTGTGATCAAAGGGTACACACTATGCCTCAGGTTGCGATATCAATCTTGGCTAACAATAGCACGCTACTATCTGTGTCTGCATGCCGAAGTCTTGATTTCTGTAAACTTTGGTGGCTCTACCTGACCTGTATTTTGAAGTTGGGAGTCAAAATAAATGCTCTGATTGAAGGTGCCAGGGTTTTCTTTCTAGATCAGCAAAAACATTTCAAGGTACAGATTAGTAACTCTCACAGCGCGAGGCACCCCAGATCCAGGATCCCTCTGGCTGCAAGACCATTAATGACTATAGGTACTGTAGCATAATGTGTTGTCTGCCAGCCAGTCAGCTAACACTGGGCTGCAAAATCTATCAGTCAGCGAACCTGGCATTCAGCAAGGAGATGTGTATATATTTTAATACCTCATTCAAGCATAGCATGCGGACGGTAGAATAAATTCTATAATAGCATCAAGGGCGTTAATGGATGAATTGCCCAACTGCACAGACACCACTCATTGCAAACACTGGTCTGCTTTCTGTTGTATCCAGTCTAGTCTAGTCTAATTAGATAATACCAATCCTTCAATGTTCATCAATAAATTAAGACTAATCCTACTCTGAAAGATCAAATAGATGGAATGGAGGTGGTTTCGGGAGGATTTCCAAATGTGGTAACTGGCGATAAGGAATTTTGCTCACTTCGACTGATGCTCCTGTCTCATTGGACATTAGTGAATTAGTCATTTGCGTTGTTAGGGTTAAGAGTAGGGTTAGGGTTAGTAGGGGGTAGGGTTAGGGTTGTATTACTAGATCATAGTACGTTTTTTCGGAATTATTAAGGTACTGATGGTAGTTTTAGGAGTTACCACATATGGAAATCCTTCCGTGGTTTCACTGACACTTTGAGATGCATTCCATGGCCATGGCATGGAGTGGAGTGGACATCGACAAAATGTGAAAGACAATGAAAGCCAAACACTGTAGTGAGTAGTCAGTAGTCTCAGTGAAATGTCTGAAACAGGTGAGAGACTGGGCTATCTCCTGGGACAGGACCGCTCTTGCATTAATACAGTTCATTTAGTCATTGGTTTAGCTACAAGATCGGTCCTATTCCGTGATTGTACCACCAGACAGAGACTGCTATAATAAAGAAAGCAGTCTTTAGATAACCAGACATCTGGACCACTTACACAGAAAATGAATGCCTAAAACAGAACCATCGTCTATCAATAACTTGCAACAAATCTTGCTGTGCCTTTGTCAACAAAATAATGAGATGTCTTTCTGGTCTAGCTCTATTTCCTACTTTCGATTCTATCCAAGGTAGCCATATTGATTGCGGTCGTCAGTCATCGTTATATATATCATTCGCACTTCGAAGTATATCAACCACATCAGCACTCTGTGGCATTCACTCAAGCGTCGACGTTTGGCGAAAGAGAGTGGCGGCTCTTCAAACCCATGCAGAGCCGGGTAAAATTCAGTTTAGAAAAAAATATGTATTTAATGAAATACAGTGTTAGACTAGTCTAGATCTAATCCAGATGTCTTTATTTTCATGTAGTTACATAAACTTGTTAGTTTTTACACTCATAAAAAACTCTTTGCTATGCTCATTGCACAATGTGTAACCTCCTTTGCACCCTAGGCTACTTTAGTAAGACTTCGCCATCAAGGCTAGGGTAATAAGTGTAACTCTCTCGCTATATATAGCTACACTGGATTTGCGCAAATGGGCAGTGGTTTTAGCACAAGCAGAAAAGCAATGGGATTGCGCATAATGTCCGACCATGTAGCTAAAGAAAAGATACATGTTATTTGATAATAATCTCTTGCCCCCTGCTCACCACAGAGAGGTGCCAGTGGAAATCAGAACGGGATGAAGATTGGGGTTTAATGATATTCAGCAAGTTAAAAATACACAAAAATACATTACAAAAATACACAATGTAATATCGGTAGATCAAGATTGTCGATCTCTATTTGGACATTGGACAAGGGAAAATGACAATGTTCTAGGAAAAATGGACAATGAGCGGAGAGTTAAACGGAGGCTGGCATGGTAGCTATGCAAGTTACATTACAATGTTATACATGAAGACGTAGAGTAGCATAAGGCACATAATAAAGTTGTACAGTTAAGCCCAGGTCGTGAGAGAATTAGTACGGTAACTAAAAAATGTGACTTTAAGATCCTGAAAGCCAGCTTACTCACTTCTGTTGCATAATATTAAGTGACAATAATAACTTTATAAAGGAACGGCTGTATGTACAAAGGAATTCTGCAAATAACAATGTTTAATAATAAATTTGATTGATGTGGTTTTACTGGTTACTGAGAAAAAAACAACAACACTTGAATGCTAATATCATGTGATATGACGACATGGCAAAGGGTGGGAGAGGGGAGAAGGCATATGGTGGGGGAGGGGCGGGGGGGAGGCG
>JAWQUT010000005.1:3495715-3519840 GCA_033807755.1 Ellobium chinense
CTTTCCACCCCGTTTATGTATTCTAAGAATTTAATTTGTATCTAACGGCTATATAATTTCTCAGCGTTTCTCAGTAAATGCAGCACAAGTTTTGCTCTGAAAACCTGAACCAAAAGAATTTTGAATGCAGGTTTTGAGACTGAGATGAGATTTTTGATTTTTTTTTTGTTTGTTTTGGTTTTATTTCTTGGAAGTCACAACATAATAATAATTCATGATGTTTGATGGCGTCTTTTTGGCGCTTTTTCAAGTTTGATTTGGCTCCTTTGTGAAATCTGACCTGGAACCGGATGGTTCGGTATATTACGTCACTCTTGTCATCAAAACATTGCTCAAGATAGGAAGTAGAAAAGTCGCAGTACTGAAATATTTGGTAATCTGACAAGACAGAGACAATGTCGCTGAATACTGCACACGCCCAGGGAGGTGTTCTTATATATGCAGGAGAAAGGTAAAGGCTAAATCAGTAAATGTTACTTATACCCCACTTAGAGACTATGGATGCAGATGCAGATTACACAACACGTACAGTGGACTGAATGGTCTACAGAATAGATAGTCTAGGGGTCTAGTCTAGTCTAGTTCGGTTACAAATGGCGATGATTTTGGTTAGGGACCGCGTCTCAGTGGGCATTTTAGTATACGCAAAGGATTAATAACCCTGTCTCGATGGGCATATAGGTTAGGGACCCCATTGGGAAGGATACAACATGCTCCAGATTCGTTCGTACCAATAAACACACCAAGTCCAAACCAGGATTATTGTGATGGGGCTGGTATGAAAAAAAAAAAGACTTTTTTTGGGGGGGAGTGGGAAGTAGATAGATAGACTACATAAAGAAAGAAAAGTGGGAAAGATTTCCGTATGCAACAACCCGTAAGTAAGAACATACTAAAGAGGGATTATTTTGATGGGGCTGGTATAAAAAAGTGGGGCATGGTTTTTTGTGGGGGAAATAAAGAAAGAAAGAAAGAAAAACGGCAAGTAAGTTTGCTTCTTCAATATTGCGTGCTTGCGGGCTTTCATGTTATGGCATATGGTGATTATAACATAATGATACACATTTGAAATGGTCTGTGAATATCTGAAAGAGAAAAACACCATACATAATATTAGTACATGCACAATGTGGATTAGAACCTGTGACCGCCAAGTCCTTAGTCTGCGGTATAGCCGGTATCACCAAATGACAAGTTGTAGGTGAGTGGAAATTTGGTGGTCATATACTAAAATTAAAAAATAGCGCCCTATTAATGAGTGCACATGCTTTGTTTCATGAATATAAATGTAAAAACAGGTAGAAATGTTTGTTACAGTCAGGATTTTATATCCTGAAGTATTATCAGAGCGCATGTTATTTACATCTTGAATTCCCGTGACCTCTCGCAATAACCTCGAGATATGCAAATTTTAAGGTCAAAAAATACAAAAGTTGGATCCGGGTATATAAACAAAACAAAATACCATAATATCCAGGATTCCAAGCTATTTTCAAGGGCGTATCAGTCGAGGCGAGCGTAAAAAATAGGTTGGATCCATATAGATACATATAGTGCCAGGGGGGCTCCGCCCCCCTGCGACCCCCCGCAAACGGACGCTCCCAAGGTCGCGTCCTTGTACAGTACTCCGTAAAAATATCTATCATTGTTCCGGCCAGGGAATAAGTGAAACTTTTGGGTCTTACCTCGTATTGAATGAGGTCGGCAAAATGGTGTCCCTGGAGGCCGCCGAATCACCAGTTCGCCTAATTAAATTGGATTTGTTACAAAGATTTTGAACCAAGCACCTTTTTAGTTCAATTACAGTAAGTATTGATTTGGACACCAAACCTCTAGAAATATATTTTGCGTGTGTAGGTGTTTTAGTTAAAATTTGGCTGGTTGTTGCATGCGGAAATCTTCCCGAAAAGTGTTCATTGGCACTCCTTAAGAATCGTGGTCCCGTCTGTTTACATCCGATTCAGATGGGCGGACATGAATACATTGAGGTAACGATATTGTACTTGATATCGATACTTAATTTTTGTTAAGATGAAGGAGCACTTATCCTTGTAGTAATTGATTTGATTCAAATGAATTTGGCAATCTCTAACAACAGCACCGATGATACAGTTAATTTAGTCGTAGAGAAGTCATGACAAGACAATTTCACTGCACTGAGCAGTTGGTAATAGATAATAATTTATTAGTAATCGGAATTTAGGCGATATTGTGTATTTGATACTCGATATCCATCAAATATCACCCTGGACGAGTATTACAGACGGGACCACGATTCTTAAGGAGTGCCCACATATATATATGGAAATCCTTCCCCCACACCTCCCCCATTGTTGTAATGGGCATTAGTGTTAGGGGCTTCCTGTGGTACCTTAGCCATTGCCCATATCACCGCCGCTGAGGCCAAAGGTAACTATTATGCCTCAGTGATTTGATACAACTGAAAGCAGGCAATTGTGACAGAGAGCATTTAACAGACCTGTTGACCAAGTTAGATATATCCCAATTATCCGCTGCTGTTTTTTCATTTTCCATTTTGTGTATATTTTTGGTCACTATACTTATTTGCTATCACTTACTACAGTGTCCATGCCCAGACTTAAAAATCATAAAAAATTTGGAAAATGAAATTTTGAATTTCAGATTTGGATGGCGAATATCACTGTCTCGAATTTCTGAAAAATCCAGATAGAGGTCGCATGCAGTATTATTGAAACACAGCTGATTGATAATCATTGGCCTTTAAGGGGGGGTGCGCCTTCTGAAAAGGGGGTCTAGGGGTTAAAATATCGAAATTGGGATTTTGGTATTTTTAGACACTTTGACCTCTTCTGTTATGAGAAAAATAACCTTTGAGGCCAGAAACATCTGTTTTATGCCCTGAAAGGGCACCTCTAGATGGTCATCTTAGCCTTGTATAAACGCGCTATCAAAACTTCAATTGCGATTTTCTCAAAATGTTCTTTTTTTCCACTCTTTTCCCTAAGGCTTTCTTATTTTTAAACTGATTGACTTCAGATTTGACATATATATTCCCCACAACATAAGTTTTGATAAAATGCATCCATTTTTCTTGAGTTTGGTCACGTTTTTGAAACGAAGTTGAATGTTGGGTGGAAAATTGAGAAAAATACACATCCATCAACACACATTATTTCAAAAATTTGTGACAGACATTGTATGAAAAATAAACAAAAAACAAATGCATTTTATCTTTTTTAGTTTTTTATAGAGCTACTATCATAAGTTTACAAAATTTGAAATGATTACATTCGATACTCTAGGAGCCTTAGGCTTTTGAAAGCAGCTAATTTTCAAGACACAAAATTCAAGATGGCGGCATTGCCATGGCAACTGTATGGAAAGCCAAAAAAAAATTCACACTTTTCCCTTAATTTGACCATGCCGAATCTGAATTTGAAGCTAAAAAAGTCCCTAGTTCAAGCATTCACAATATCACTCCCAGGAGGCACACCCCCCCGTAAGCGCTAGGCCAAAATATATTGCTTTACAATCTTTGCGATACAACACGCTTTGTTATGCAGACGCTTTGTTATGCAGCCCTTCATTTGCTTCATGTTCATTGTCGTGTTGAGAATAGTATGTCTTGAATTTTGAAATTGAGGTTTTGAAATGTTTTGAAAAACATTTTTTGGGAGCTGAATTTTAACCCTGCTAATAATTGGAGGAAGGAATTCCAAATGAGACTCACACCTGTAACAGTTACTGGAACCCATGTCTACCAATACAACCCAAACCCTATCCCTTTTCCTAATCCTACCCCCTACCCCTAATCCTACCTTTTTAAAATCGTAACCCTAATGCTCTTCGAGATGAGAGCATCCTAACCCTAATTAATGCCCATCAAGACCAGAGCAAGTCGAGGTGAGCCCCTAGCCTTATTGTCTGTTGAGACAGGAGTGTCAGGAGTGAGTCTCATTTGGAATTTCTACAAGTAGAACTTTATGAAAGGAAGAATTTCCTTACTGTTTATCATCTCTGAACACTTGCTGTTCATTAGAAATTAGAAATGAAAATCTCAGACATGGTGTCTAGACATTTTCTTTCTGTGAAACTGTTTATCAGTAATCATGGATTGTGAGTCTCTGTTTAGGATTTAGAGAGTGTGCACAACAAAATCATGATGAGATTTTATCATAATTTCAGAATCCTTATCTATTATGATGGTATTGAGATGAGCTTTGAAGGGCCGCCTTCACTTACTCAGATGAAAGGGAAGAAAAAAGGACGAGTCTACTTGACCACACACAGGGTAAATTTTTTGTTGAGAAATATAAATATTGTAATCTTTTACTTTCAGTTATTTTGGATTTTCAAGATTTTATTGTATTTTGTTTAACCTTTCAGTGTAATATTCCAGAGGATATTTGTAATGTATCATACGCTGGTAAATGGAAATGTCACTGTGAGGCTTTATATAATCTGGCAGTCATAGCTACTCTAGCACATTCATAGGGTAGGAGACTGGTTGATTGAAAAGTGCCCATTTGATATGTGACACCACTTTAGTTTGAGATAGAAATCATATCAATTCAAACTTCATAGAAATTGTTGATCAATGTTCTAGTCTCGTAGCTATAGACCACAGCATGCTAACAATATTTAAAATCTTGACTGAATATTTAAAGGCCACAGGAAAGCATATTAAGTAACCACAACTCTGTTTTTGTACTTAATTAAATAAATTATGATTGGTTATATTACCAGGTCATCTTCAACAGCAAGGATGGCAAAGATAGCATGCAGTCCTTCTCATTTCCCTTTTTGCTGATGAGAGAAGTAGAGCTAGAGCAGCCAGTCTTTGGTTCCAATTTCATCAAAGGGAGAATAAAGTCAGAGGTCCAAGGTACAGTTTACTTACTGATAATGTGAAGGCTTAGCTTTCCAGACAGTCTTTAAGTTTTCTGTCTTTGTGTGAAACATAAGGATAGGCAAAGCGAAGAAATGTTTCGAAATTTCTTACATGAAAGTCCTTCTGTAATTTGAAAATATTAAGTTTGCATATGATTTAAATCTGAAGTTGCTGGTAGTGGTAAATTAAAGCAATAAAACTGATGACTCTTTGGAACAAAAAAATATACTCCAGTTCCTCAGATTACCTTTTACTGTTGCACAGGCTGTTTCAGACTCTTGCCTAATATGCAGTGAATGTACAGGTGACATTTAGTGCTAATGTTTATGAGATGTGCAACTACTTTTCAGATATTAGCTCCATTTGACTTTTCTGTTAAGTGTTTCAAGTAAATAATTCATGAAAAAAAACCATAGTACTGTATAGAACAGATGCAGCATCAGTGAACTTGAGCACACAGTTCTGGGGTATTTAAGACAAAAATGATGATTCTGTGCATTTGCTGATTTTTTATTTTCTAACATTTTTACTGCCACAGGTAACTGGGAAGGTGAGGCCAAGTTCAAGATGTATTTTACCCATGGTGGTGCCATTGAGTTTGGGAAGGCTATGCTCACAGCTGCTTCTCTTGGTAATTATGTCAGTGTTCTTGCTGTGTTATGTATAGTGTCACATTACACAGAAAGCAAGTAAGGGATTATCAAAATGACATTTGGCTGCCCCAAGTATTAGTTCTTTGAGCAAAGAGAAAATATTTGTTTGCTTGTTTATTTATTCATTCTCTTCGTAATGGGCAATGTTTATAAAACAAGGGCCTTAATTGGTGGCTGGTGGACATGAGATTATGTGAAGCTGAAAATGCATTGCACAGTTTAAAAAAAACAACAACATTCACCATTTAGTAATAGAATGCATTGTTGCTGAAAATTCACCATAGACTTGACCACACTGATGTCCTCTAAAGTTAGCTGTGCATGATGTAGAGCTGGTAGAGCTGGTATAGCAGATTTTTGTTTCTTCCTCCTCAGCTTCAAGAAACAGACCTCCCAATCCTCCTCCGTACTACCCACCACCAAATGCTGGGTACTATGCAGCACCACCACCTGCATATGAACCCCCACGGAATTCCCACTATTCCTGGGTTCCATATGAGACATTCCCAACTGCACCTCCAGGTATGATGTATGAGGTCTTTCAAGATCTGTGTTGTATCTAATAAAGCTAGGGAATTCTGTAGAGGCATTAAAGTTCCCCACCATTTCATTGTGAACAGGCAGGGAATGCTCAAACACATTTAGTGAGCGTGCAAGGCAGAGAGATCCCCTCTCACTTTAAATATATATTTGAGAGAGGGCAGCTGTCATATGTGAATGTGAATAAATGTAAGAAATTTCAGATTCCTCACCTATGTCTTGGCCAGCTCAGTTGATTGATCTAATACCTCATCAGGTTTTCACAATACTCTGGAGATCCATTAAATCAGGACTGGATTATTTTAAAACTATTATATGTTAAAGATTGTCAAAAGGTGTTTCATTTCCTCTCTATCCTCTCTGTCTTTGTTGTGAAGATGAATTTGCTCAGATTCCTTTCAACCTTAAGGTCTCTTCTTTAAAGTTTTCTGTGCATACTTTATCATGGTTTCAGATGTTGTCTTTGATGTGATTGATCCCACAGCCCTGCCTAATTTAAGAGTACAGTGGAACCCGCTTAAGCGGGACGGCTCCGTTCCCGACGAATCGTCTCGCTTAAGCGGGCGTCCCGCTTAGGCGGACTATCCATTATAAAGTGATTTCTTAGCTAGTTTGTGCGTTTCTTTCATATTAATGGATATCATTACTTGTTGATAGTGAGGTGTGACAGCGGAGTCAGATTTAAATTGTATCTGTACTGTTTAAAATATACTTATTGCAGTCTAACTGCATTTTCAGTAGACTTGCAGAGCATATTATTGGTCATTCTTTTGCGGGGAACAGGATTTTTGGTTGGCTTCAAAGAAACACGTAAGCCTTCTCACCATTCTCCTTTGAAAATTAAAAAAACAATTTCTTTTAAAGACCGGGACATGTCTACATAGAGGGAAAGAAATAATATATGTTAAAATAAAACTGAGAGAATATGAAAGGTTTAGCATCTCTGAAGTCGAGATGTTCGCCGGCCCCCATTCAAGTGATCAAAAATAATTTGGGATCAAATTTACATGATCGTAAACACCAGCAAAGATAAGCGTCACACTTCTCGCTCCACATCTGGCCGGAGCGCGACGCGAGCGGCGTGTGTCGAAAAGCCTTTACGCAACACGAATGATGGTCATGCCTTTGTCAACGACACCCTGGCTGAGTGTTGTGCAATAGCGCAGGTAAGGCTCGTAAGTGTCGATCACTGCCTAAGCTGAAGAAAGGATAAAGTGTGGCTGACAGGGGGCGGGGCTTACTTAATCTTGATTCGTTAATGCTTGCGCGGGTTAAATGACCAGCGGCTAGGATGTCCGCTCTGATTCGTCCATGCGTGCGCAGAAGGGTCAACTGCCTGACAGAGGGCTATGGGGAGGTAGTGTCAATCACTTCTCACGTAACGGTAAGGGGGGGGGGGTCATCAGGGCCGTCGGTACAAGCTTCTTTGTAGGTCTCAGGTTTCAGCTGATGGGCAAAGGTAAACAAGCACTAAGACACAGTACGATAGTGACAATTTGCAGCATTCCTGTCAAAAACAGCGTGTATATTACGGAAATCTGGTTTCAAGTCGTCTCGCTTAAGCGGGCTGCCGTCCCGCTCTCGCGTATAGATTTAAATAGCAAAAATTCCGTTCCCCAGGCATTCGTCTCACTTAAGCGGGCGTCCCGCTCACGCGTGTCCCGCTTAAGCGGGTTCCACTGTATATATATATATGTATACTACTATTATAATATGATTGCATTGATTGGTTCTAAGAAGATCAGAATCAAAGCCCTGAATAATATAGGACAAGCATATGGACATCAATTCTGTACAAGTGAAACATAATGAAACAACCGTGACAAATATGTTTAAGATGGTGACACTGTAGTGGTAAGCAAGGAGTTTAAGTTTATCTGAATCAGCTCTATGATCATGAAATGTCTCTCATAACTCCAGGCTATCGAACTTATGGCGATGTTGCATTGTCTTGGGTCAGCTCAACTTACTCTCTCTACTGCACTACAGTACCTAATGTCAATATCAGACATTTTGGAGGGGGCAGTACCTAGGAATCTTTATGTGAATGTTGATTTTTTTTATTATCTCCCCTCGATCATAGAATGAAATTGAATGACTTCTCTGGGCCATCTCTGAAGAAATGGTCACAAGTTATTTCCCCAGAAAATAGTCATCCAAAGTCAGCCTATAGGGCTACATTAGTAGGGTGTGCACTCTAAAATACTGTCGACACAAATAGCTTTGCCTGGCCCCATATATTGCAGTTTAGCTGACTCTCAGTCTCATTGCGTTAGCTTGCATACCCTTGTGTTTATCTATAGCACTCTGTGCAATAAAGTTTTTTTTATATTTCCTTTTGACAGAAATGTATTAAATGAGTGAATCTTCATTTGAGAGCTCACGGGTCTCATAGGTGTAACATCTGTTATGATTCATTTGTTTGCTGTGTAGTTTTCATTGTTGTCTTGATCAGTGATCAACCAATACAAATCCTATTTTTAGCCCAGAGTGTGTACATGAGTGAGGCCCCACCACCTTATCCAGGAGTTGATCCCAATATGGCTTACCCACCCCCATCAGCACCAATGGCAAATGGACATGGTAGGTAGTTTAGTGTGCCAGGATTAGTGTACTTGTATAGTTTTGAGAGGTTAGGTAATATGTACAGACTCTATTTAAAGCTGGTTCATATCAAAGTCTTCAGTATCTGAAAATACATTATAGTATTACATAAAAACTCTAAAGATAGTTTGTATTCTCCATTAGTTTGATATTGTTTTCAGAAATTGTTGTGTCTTCTCACTGAAATTTGACCCATGACTGGGAGAAATTGCATTATCATGAATAACTTTCATTGCATGTGACAAGCATAAATTAGCAATCAAAGTATCTGGCAAAATATAATGTCAGAATTAGAAGTATCATAAATTATTTCTTTTGTTAAAGTAAATTTTAATTTGTACTGGGTCATTGAAGAATATCTCACACTGAAAGCAACCTTGCCCTTGATAATGGTATCCCCAGAAAATTGTGTCCTTCACTTTGGTATCACACATGTAATTGAGATTTTGTTTTTGCTGAATTTATGTTAAGATAGACACCAAATTTAACCACAGTGTATCTATATATGTATAAAGAGAATTTTCGCTCCATTACTCACTTGTTTTCACAAACATCTCCATTGGTCTATGGAAATAAATGTTGGGGCTTGAAGAACTGTAGGGATATTAAAAAATTTATTATCTATTGTGGTCCAGTAGCTGAGAATAGCGGCTTATGAACAGTTGCATGGTGTGGAATTTTCGTTTTTATGATGTACAATCTTCATTTTTGTGGTGTGCAACATTCATTTTTGTGGTGTGCTATCATGTAGATTTGCTTTATTTCCCAGATGCGAAAGCACAGGAGGCTGCGGCAAGTGCATACTATGACCCGTCAAACCAGCACAACTTCTATGCTCCGGCATCCCAGGCCATGGCCCCACCAGCCTACCCAGCATACCCAGCTTATCCTGCACAACCTCCTGCATACAGTGAATCTGAGAAAAAGATGAATTAGCTAGCCTACAGCATCAGTCGGAACAAGAGTCAAGACTTTATTTGTCTTGCAGCTAGTAAAATTAATGTTATGTCGCTTTTTTGGCTGAAGCTTAGTGCGTGCCTTTTTATGAGATGCATGAGTCAGCATTATTCTGACCAGAGATAGTCACGTGAATTTGAAGCGGTAGAGATGGACTCTTAATGGTGAAAGAATTTGAAATAAATTAGAGTTACAGATCACCACAGTGGTTATCTACTGTTACTCACATAAAACTGATTTATCTAGTTCATTTAAATTACATCACAGAAAATTGGACTTTTCTACCGTTACTTACTATTCATCCATTAAATTAATCTTCTATGAACAGAAATGATTGTATACTTCAAATTTTTGCAACCAACAAAAATTAATTACCGGAAAGTCTAGATCATGATTTGATCTTCTTAACTCATTTCTTAGTCAAATGACATAAGTTTTATTTTCACTAGCTGCAAGACATTTGTTGTATTTGAATTCGGCACAGTAACTGAAATTGAAGTAAAGATGCTTTGCACACTCTGTTATAGACAAGTTTCAAAAAGTCGAGATCAAATAATTTGTGGGGGTCAGTGTCATAATTTTTTTAGTATGAAGCTCCAGTATTCCAAAAGAGAACCAGATTGGTTATGCTGGTATATATGATGCTGTGACAGCACCTGATAGAGAAATTAAAACTTTTTTGGGGGAGGGAGGGAATATTGGAACAGCTTACAAGAGTTGTATTGAGCCCTTATTTCACAAAATAAAGAGGAAATCACCCGTATTTAAATGTAGGTTGGCTGACACTTCAACAAGAGATAAGTGTGTGAGATTCAACACTAATTTTTTTTTGTAGGATGCATTTTACATATTTGGAAATCAGTGTAGCATGTGCAAGATTTTGGCACTAGATCACAAGCGGGAAACATCTTTGTGGAAAATCTATTTAAATTATGTGGGGCTACTTTAACTCGCCGACTCCCAGCAACTTTTTTCTGTATTTATTTACTCTAAAACCAAAGAGAACCAAAGGTTAACTAAGAAATTCTCCTGCACATTAGTATTTAATCTAGAATCATGAAATTTGTGTGCTGCAGTGTATGAAGATGGTTGTCAACATTATACAATGAAGAATTAAGGTGAATCTTATTTATTCCATTGTGTTGCTGACAACTGAAGTTCAAAAACTTACATAAATTATGTCTAACTTGAATTGTCATAACAGGCGAAAACTACAGCACATTTGTTTTGTCGCTATATCATATAATTGTTTTTCTAATATGCCTTTTATTTTCCACTGTATTTTAATGTTACTCAGAGATTCCACAATGCTAGGAACATTGTTACTTAACAAAGATCTGTCAATTCTAGGTCCTAAATTTCTCCTAAGTATTTTATTGAAGTTTCAGCAAGTTAGGTATTTTTTTCTTACAACTTTGCTTCTTTTCCTTGTCAATTACCTGTAACATCTTACCTGATTTTCATATTTTATATTGACAAAGAATTATTTCAGGTGAGATCTCACTTGAGTGGAGAGTGGGAGGAGAAAAAGAGAGTCATGTACATATAGTAAGACAATGTATTTATCCACTTCAGTGCAGATTGACTATAGACAAGTTGTATATGATACTCTGGAGCATGTCAGATATTGAGAGACAATGGGTTTACCATATCTATGGTTGGTGTATAGCTTAATCAATCAGTGTGTCTAAATTGCAGTTCAGCCAGTAGTTTTTTGCAGGAGAGTGATCGATTCTAGGCAACTTTATAAACTTTCAAGGAGATTCGTTTATTAGTAATGCATAGAGACACGATGGAAATCTTAAATTTTCTGTCAACAAACTTATAGAAACTTTCTCACTGTTATGAGGTTGTGTTTGGTTTGTTTGCAGTGAGGCAGGTAAGATATGGGCTGACAGCTGCATTGTGTGATCCCCCAAACACACACATATTTTTCCCCTTGGCTTTACCAGTAGGTAGAAATGGTGCCGCATGACATTAACTCCATGAGTTTCAGTCCCCTGAGTCAAGCAGTCTCTCATACCTGAGCTTCTTAGCTGTATGTGCATTTCATCACGGTTTACCAAGAAGCTGGCAAAGCATTATTTGTACAAATTTTACCTTGAATATGACCTCACAGGGTTAGTAGAAAAAAAATCATGCATTTCCATTAGAAAGCCACATTACTTTTTGTCTTGCAGCCAATCACAATGAGGTTTATGTCACTAGACAAGGAATTGTGATGTGAGGCTTTGAAGGTGATTGGGGCCATAAGGTACTAAATTTTTGTTTGCTGGGGAAATTGAAACTAAAATTATATATTGATTCCATGATGGAATGGTCAGTATTTGTGGGTAACATTGCTTTTTAATTGCGATTTTTCTCTGAAGTTTTTTAAATTGCATGTGGGTGCTCCCTTGCCACCTTAAATGACTTTATCTCAGGCCAGAATAATTCCAGGTTGAAATGTTTCATACCTGATAATAGAACACAGATTAACCTTTTTTTTATCATATTGATTCTTTGATGTATTTAAAAAGCAACTTAAGAAGCCTCATGTTGATTGGCTGCAAGAAATTTACACATCTGGGAATCTGATGACAATATGAGGTGTATCCATGCTATGTATTGTTACAAGTTAATAGATCAGCTGTTCACTCTGATTCGTTAGCTGTCAGCCCAGGCTGGCTTATATCACAAACTGTAGTGAAGTTCAGTCATTCTTCACTCTTATTCTTGATTCTACTTCTGTGGAATATTATGGTGGTATTTCTCTGCTTTTGATTATAATATTACCTCTCACCATTGACTCCCATTTGCTCACACTTGTAAATATTATCATTTTGGTGATATGAATGTTTTCTTCTTTACAGTCATACTTTCATATATATATGTTTACGTTTATTCACAATCAGTCAGTACAATTAGTTTATTGAAAGTTAGGCATTTTGAACATGGTCCATTTGTTTTTTATTTCTGCTTGACCTTTTTAAACTGGTTACACAAACTTGTTGCAACCGAGACTCGTGGTGTTGAAATCAATCAGTAGAAGATTTAAATGCTGGAAAAGTACAGCACATTTACACTGCAGCTTAACCGCTTTTATTTGCTGCATATTATTTGTTCTTTTTTAAAATACCACTTACTGTTATTTATGATGATAGTCAATTTTCGGCCTAAACTGGTCGCTCTTTGTTTTTACTGTAAACACACTTTATGGCTTCTTTAGAAAATCAAGAAAGCACTTGATATGCATGTTATGTTTGATGGTTTTTAATAAAATGATTATGTTTTCTTTTCTTACTGGGCTCATATCTTCAGGATCTTTCTTTGTTATCTGAAGACAAGAGCTGTGGAAGAGTTTTTTTTTTTGTTTTTGTTTTTGGGAGGATTTAATTTTCACAAATCTTGTGAGTTGAGCTTAATTCATGAAAACTGTTTCCCACAAAAAGAAATTCTGTTCAGAATATTTCAAAAGGCTTAAAGCATGGAAAGTGACAGCTTTTCAAGTTTCGAATTGATCAAAGTTCATAAGAATAAGAAGATAAGCTGGACATTTTTTATTGGCAGTCCCCTAGTAACAGTACTTTGGGATACTCCAGACTTCTTTACTCAAACACACCTGAGAAAAAGCATTACATGATCTTTGTGAAAATTAGAACCAAAAAAAAAGCTATTTTCAACTTCTTGCAAAAATTAGGTCCTTATGCAAAAAAACCCAAAAAACATGCTAAGATGTTTTTGGTAAACATAATACTGCTTGGCATTTTGAAGTAGTTTTATTGATGTGACCCTTTCAAGATAAAATTTCATGAAAGTGGAAATAATTCATCAGATGCATGTGTATGTCTTTATCCTCGGGATCTTGCATGACATCAGACCACATTTGTGGCAGTCAGGAAATTGATACAAGGCGACTCTGATGTCATGGAACAGCAGTAGGGAAATTTTGTACATTTTGACTGAGGTTTGTTTATGTGTTATTGTCTGTGTTGTAATTCTTCTAGGATAGCTTCATAGATATGAAGTTCCATTTTGCATTTCAGTGCATATATGGAAATGTATGTTGGCTGTGATACATGGTACATCATGATTCTGACATGAATAAAATTAAATGATTCACAAGTAGAAATATTTGTTTGTACCCTCTGCAAGTGCTTTTTCCTTCCATGTCCTCCCCTCTTTCATATCTGAAACCATGGAGTTTTATATTAAAAGACCATACATCCACTATTTTAGATGTTTCAGGCATGCCAAAAACAATCCTTTTTGCACAGGTCTTTGGGGCCAGTAATTGTCCTTTGGTTTAATAATCACAAACAGACTGTGTACCTCATGAATCCAGGTCATCAGATATGCCATGTTTTAGTGTATAAGTAGGATCTAAGTATTCTTATTATAATGTCCATATATTATGTGGTCTTTTAATGAAGAACTCCAGAGCCTCTTTACCAATTCTTTTTATTTTTCTGTTACTTTGTCATTATTCTAAACTGTTTTGGCATTACACTGAGTCTTCTTCCACTGAATGATCTGTTTTCTTTCAGAGATTCTTTTCATACCTCTTTGAAGATTCGAAATCTGCTGACAGACATGTTTGTTACTCCAGAGGCTTTTAATAACACTGAGGTCTTTATTGTCTTATTCACTTACAAGGACGGTCACATTTGGAAAACACCATTTTGTGTAAGGTGTGTGAAAGAGAGAGAGAAAGAGAGGGAAATGAATTGAGTCACTACAAACACTCTTGCTACCAGGAAACAGAACGTCGTTCCGTCTGAGTCCATAAGGCTGTCATATTATGCCCCGATTTTATGTTCGACGCTAAGCGCTATTAGTCTTCCTTGCCGTACACAAAAATGGTGCTGAGGTGAGCATAATGAAGGTCACTTGATACGGACTCAAGTTTAAGTGTTACTTTCTTGTTCTTGTTGTTACCGAAGATGGATAGGCCACACAATCCCAAAAACCTCCCCAGGACCCAGCAAGAATACTGCTCGATGAAAAAACCCACAAGGGAAAAAGGAGGAGGGAAGAATAAGACCAAAAGAGTTGAAACCAGTTTGTAAATGAGATCAAACAGGCGGATGAGGCATGGAATTCAGCAAAGCAGACAACAGTAACCGCAGGGTCTGCTAAATAAGCTTTTTGTCGGGCCTATGTTACCTCATGAGGGACAAGACCTTGTAGAAGGAGAAGTGGTTATTACCACCAATAACTCCTAAAATAATACACATGAATGCAATTAATAACATTAGAAATAATGTTGATCAGAACTGGGTAATCTATGTGTGCCCCAGTGACAATCATACCTCAATACCGTTAGGACAGAGGCTGACGAAAAAACTCTTTTTCGCATATTGCCGGAGAGAGGGAGGAGGAGGAGGGTGTTTTTCTTGGTTTAGGTGTGTGTGTTGGAGGGGNGGGGGGGGGGGTGAGGGATGATTTGTATAATGAAGACCGTGTGTGTGAATTTTAATTATAGTGCATTCTAGCTGCTTAATCACACTATCTCTAGCAAATAGTCTACTGTGTTCTCCACAGTCGCTGGACAATAGCTAATTTGCCAATAGTCCGGTGGAGTTGCAATTAAACAGTCGACTATACAAGGAAATTATGTAATGAGAGAAGCCAACTAGTCACGCATTGGAGTTATTCACACCCACCCAACGAAATGTTCCCACAGATTTCACGAATGGTAGCACAGCTCGATCGATTTTTGACTGGATTACACAGTGCAAGAATCACAAAACACATGTTACACAGACCCAGTCTAATATTATGCAAAATGTGGAAACATAACGTAACCAAGGAACAGTAATAAGCAATAGTAAGTTGGTGCATCGCCGTACCAATTATTATATTTCGTGCACTGATGCACCCTTGGTAGCATTCGTCATGTAATTCTTACAATTTGCTATGTTATATAATGCCGTGCCGTACCGTGCTTTGTCATGACATGCCGTGCCTTATCATGCCGTGTCGTGCCGTGCCACTACGGACAATGGTATCAGTTTCGTCCTATTAACAATGAGGAAGAGAGGAGTTACAAAAGTCCAGACTGAGTGACTCTACGTGCTGGATTCGATGAAAACACTACCTTAGGAGTTTCAATATCATAACATGAATTCTTCTTTCATAACTAGCTTCTTCCTAATCCAGCAACACAATATATTGATTGACTCTGGGCATATGACACATCTTAGAGATGCCCATCGATAATCGAACACCTGTTGCACTTTAAGATAACCCTCAGCTGTTTGTTAAGGCGTGGCTTTACGTCGCGAGAAGGGAAATGGTCGATAGTTGATGGCAGATGAGGGGGAGGGGGAGAACGTGATGGTGTACCCACATCTTTGAGATCGAAGGGTAAGTGGTAATGAAAGAAGGAATACGTCTAACATCTACGCCCCTGTCAACACGAGCAGTTAAGACGAAGCACATATCAGCGTAAAGAAATCTTAACTAGGAATACTAATTGTATAACTGTTTTCCAGCCGACAGCACATCACCGAATTTGCCTACTTCATTTACAAGTACGAATTTACTATCAGCCCTCCCAGGTAAGTTAACAAACTTTGATAGATCTGTTAAGTGGGAAGGTAAGTTAAAAGAAGCCAAATCATTTTTTTCATAGACAAATTTACTATGTGAAACGCAGTTAAAGATGGCACATGTGTCGTAAAACAGACTTCCATGCCTTTTTTAAGTTGCAATAGTTACCTGTATCGTAAACTGGATTTATCTCATAATGTGCTACGTATGTCACACGAAGTTCATTTTGTAGGCAGAGTATGATTTCTCTGCAATGTTTACCGAATATTAATGTGTTGTCAGAGAACAAAACTGTCTCAGATCTGACCCTGGGCTGTTGTCAGCGAGGCTCACTAATCTGGACTTTCATTTGTGAGTGAGACACACAGAACGTCGCGTTGGGTTTGTTTGAATCATAGGCTTCTTGAAGTCGCATCTGTGCCTAGCAGGTAGATATTTTTACGTATAATCTGAACTATTTTGCACTGTAAATCAGAGTTATGGATTTCTACTTTCTTGTGTGCTGTCTCATAATGTGAATATCGGTGCACCTGAATAGCCTACGCCTCAAAATCAAGAAGTTCACTTTACACAATTATGCGAAAGGTTCCCTTGATCAGTAACCAATTCCCAATATATATAAAGATTACCTGCGCATTGCCTACCTGTAGCTCATTATACCTTCCTAGACCCTAAAGGGCAAAATATATGAAGCACAATTGTTTGCCTGAGAAAAATCAATGAGCAAAATGTGTAAATTTATTCTTTATGGTATTCACAGCTGCTTTGATTATCCACAATAAGTCTTCGGTAATGTTGTGAGCAGAAATATGTCAGGAGTGTTTCTATACAGTGAAAACTTGATAGTAAGAACCTCAGTAATATTTTAACCTCGTTATTAACTGTGAATTCAAATGCATCTGTTCATTATTATTCTATCATTTGGACTTTGATGAAAAGAACATCTCACTTATCAGTAAACTTTTTCCTTGTATACAGGCATATTTATTATCCACATTTAACTGTAGTCAAGACTCGGTGAAGTAAAAAGAAATAATAGAGCAATTGTTAAATTGATTTCATTCAAATCTCGCAACATATCGAGCATCTTAGACGCACTGTTTAGGATACATCTGATGACACGGATAACACAGTATGTTCTGTTGTCTTTTTCCATGGTGGAAGTGTATAGGCCTAGGCTATTGAGTTCTTTGTGACGGTATAAAGAATGAGATCCTGAGATAACATTGTATGGCATTGGAAACCAATTTTCCTGCGGAGTAAATAAAAGTCTAATTTATTTATTTATAGAAAGCTGCCTTTAAATGTGGTGTACATCTGGAGCCATCTGGAATGCCTAAAACGAGCAACCTATAGAGTACACGCCGACAAAGTTGTGGAGGGTACCTTGATGGATGCATCAGAGTGAGTAACTTACCGTTCAAATGTCTGTCTTGTCTGAAAAGGGGAGTGATGATTGCTGTCTAAACGTACATTGGGAAGGAGGATATGGTATATTTGGTGGCAGAGGCACGTCTACGAATGGACTAAAAGTGAAATGAAATGCTCTCAAAATAGTTGCTATTTTCTTTGCCTCGTGGCTCTTCAAGTTCCCACAGACCTAGCTGCTCTATTAACAGTCTAAGTTTGTGGTCCGGATCAGACCGTCTATTTTCTTCTGTCATTGAGAAAGATAATGCCCTGTCACTGATTCATGACTTTAGACTCTAGAGATATAGAAGGACTCCATGGCGCTGCATCGCATCGACCAGTAATGATTTTGTGATGGATTTCATAATTTCATACTATTAGTATATTAAGAAGGAAGTTTATTATGAAGGAATAATGTATACTCGTAGCATAGGAACAATACTATCTTATAATGTTGTCAAGCACGCGTTCATCTTTATTTAGACCTACCCCATCTAATTTACTGACATGTCTTTCTTCTTATTTTTCTTCTTCTGTTTTCATCCTTCATTCATCCTTCTCATCCTCAACAGCCCCTCCCCATTTCCCCACTCTGTCCTCTTCCTTCTCTTCGCATTGGGCGAATAACCAGTTCACTGTCTGACAAATCTGTAGGTGTCCCGATCGCTGTTTCTTGGGACAATAATATAATGACCTCATCGCAACAATACAAATTTTAATCCGCCCGTTAAGAACGCGCCTTTGTATTTCACAGTAATGGAACACAATATAATCCTGGCTGTAGATTTAAAGTTTGAATTAGACTGTCTGCAAACCTATTCTACCATTCCCCTTAGCCAACCATCACCTACTGTTTTGGAAGATACACAAACTGCCTCATCTAAAGAGGTGAAAGTATGATTTCTCACGAATAGGTCGATACGTTCAATACTTTAAAAATAATTTACGTAAAATGCATCGACGTAAGAGTTCATAGTTCTAGATTTATTCCTGAATAGTGCAGATAGTTCAGTACCTCAGTGATTTTAATGAATTCATGTGGGCAAAAAAGTAATACAAACCATTACTTACAGGAGTATTGGTTACTTTCAGTGTTATTCTTATGGGACACAGTTTTCACCATTTATCATATAAACAGGATTTATTTCTGGTGACATGAAAGTGTGCAATAAGTTTTTGGTGCGTCCTACGTTACATTGACTTTTGACCTGCTTACGAATACTTTGATTGGAAGCCTTGGAGACCTCGAGACGTATGAATATGTGGCGTCATTTATTTTGCGACGTCATGAACATGTAACGTCATTTTTTTGGTAACTATTTTCACTGCCGTGGGGTTTCCATCTATCTAGATTTTTAAACATAAATATTTGTCTGTCTTTCTTATCGCTTGTCATCGTTCTCTTCACATTTCAGATTCATTTCAGTCAAACATTTGAATTAAAGTACTTGAAAAGTCTCAGTGTTTCTGTGGTCTAAAGTTTCATCGATGGTTGTCAGCTGTTTGGATCTACTTTGTGTCGTGCAGTTCATTTGTGATTGATGTGTCTCAAACAGGGTAAGGGCCACTTCAGGGTCCTTTTCACGATTAAAAGTTCATTTTTTTAATTAGTTATAGTTCATTTGGTAAAAAGGATCTGAAACTCGTGTTTGTTTGATATCAGATTTATGAAATTCGTTATACATTTCTCTTATTTGCTCGCCAGAGGTTCGCGAATACGATAAATGTATAACTCATTTCATAAATCTGATATCAAACAAACACTCATTACATCAGATCGTCCATGCATATTTCAATGACATCATGACGTGATTCTTATCCTCGCCCCACTTCTTCTTCATTCTGTTTTCCTCAGTGTAACAGTTGTTGGCTTTCAGTTGGGCCATCTCCTCTTGGCATTTCTGATTACGTCCATTTTTATCTTTATCCTTTACTGGCTGTGGACATGGCCTTGTGGGTACGTACAAAATAATAACAATATGTGAAATATGCTATGCGTTTTACTTTCCAATGACCTAGGGGATGATTTTCAGTATTCGTCAGTTTCGTAGAACAACAAATCATGTTATTAAAATAGGCCCAAATTATTCCAGCCCAAGCATCACAAAGTTAAACATCTCATGAAAACAAGAAAAACGATAGTCTTAGGCTCGTTAGAATTATACTATCGACTATGCTTGCCTAGTCCTCAACAAACGGCTCCTTAAAAAAAAGCACGTCCTCACAGAATGCTGTTACGGCACTGATTTGGTGACGTACTAGTTGCCGTAATTTCTAGAATCTACGGTAAATTAACAGTGATAGCAATAAGATCAACAGCAAAATATTATTCTATAGGTCATGGGAAATACAGAGGTGCATGCAAAAAAAAAAAGGCTCTGCACTTATTGTAAAGAANCTATCTAGATTTTTAAACAAAAATATTTGTCTGTCTTTCTTATCGTTTGTCATCGTTCTCTTCACATTTCAGACTCAGTTCAGTCAAACATTTGAATTAAAGTACTTGAAATGTCTCAGTGTTTCTGTGGTCTAAAGTTTCATCGATGGTTGTCAGCTGTTTGGATCTACTTTGTGTCGTGTAACTATGTGGTTCATGCAGTTCATTTGTGATTGATGTGTCTCAAACAGGGTAAGGGCCACTTCAGGGTCCTTTTCACGATTTAAAGTTCATTTTTTAAATTAGTTATAGTTTATTTGGTAAAAAGGATCTGAAACTCGTGTTTGTTTGATATCAGATTTATGAAATTCGTTATACATTTATCTTATTTGCTCGCCAGAGGTTCGCGAATACGATAAATGTATAACTCATTTCATAAATCTGATATCAAACAAACACTCTTTACATCAGATCGTCTATGCATATTTCAATGACATCATGACGCGATTCATATCCTCGCCCCACTTCTTCTTCATTCTGTTTTCCTCAGTGTAACAGTTGTTGGCTTTCAGTTAGGCCATCTCCTCTTGGCATTTCTGATTACGTCCATTTTTATCTTTATCCTTTACTGGCTGTGGACATGGCCTTGTGGGTATGTACAAAATAATAATAATATGTGAAATATGCCATGCGTTTTACTTTCCAATGACTTAGGGGATGATTTTCAGTATTCGTCAGTTTCGTAGAACAACGAATCATGTTATTAAAATAGGCCCAAATTATTCCAGCCCAAGCATCACAAAGTTTAAACATCTCATGAAATCAAGAAAAATGAGAGTCTTAGGGACTTCATAATTATGCTACAGCCTCGTTAGAATTATACTATCGACTATGCTTGCCTAGTCCTCAACAAACGGCTCCTTAAAAAAAAGCACGTCCTCACAGAATGCTGTTACGGCACTGATTTGGTGACGTACTAGTTGCCGTAATTTCTAGAATCTACGGTAAATTAACAGTGATAGCAATAAGATCAACAGCAAAATATTATTCTATAGGTCATGGGAAATACAGAGGTGCATGCAAAAAAAAAAAGGCTCTGCACTTATTGTAAAGAAAATTGACAAAGTGTGTGATCATTATAGTTTCAGACGAACAGCAGTCTTACAGGATTGCATGATCAGCAACACTTCAACTTACCTTCCTGAAATATTGCATCTAGGAAGCAAGCACTGTCTCGTGAAGTTCTTTTCTCATATGTTGATACCCTCATCTTTCCAAGAAAGACCGAAAGTTCAATCTTCTTGGCCGGTTTTAAGGGCCCAGTTATCACTGTCAACATCCCGCTTCTTGGCGCTTAGCGAGCGGAAGTCAGATAACGAAACTTAGACCTATATTTAGGGATGGATCTTACTCTTGTAGGGTGCACAGCCCTTAGAATTAATATATTTATCGCTTGGTATGAAGTGAGGTCCAAACTAGCTTCGGGGTTTTTATGTAAGATCAGCTTGATTTCAAATTTGCTAGCGCTTGACAGCAAGCATCTATTAAAGATACGTAACATTTACTGGGTATAGAATTGGCAACTGATCTGCCGCGACCACTCTACTACTGATATCCTTTAAAATTCTCAGAGCGACCAAAACTGGGGAATTGAAGGAAGTGAAAACAAAGAAGTACAACACAGTGTTGCCAGTTGTGAAACCTCTGTATGCCCTGGAGCTGGAGCCAGGGATTGTAGTACTCCAAAGTGAGGATGGAGAGTTTTTCAGGTAAAATTTTGAACATTTCTCTCAGCTCTTCGTGGTTTCTGTGGTCTTTTGGGCCATTCTTCATTATGTTTAATAATGTGAGTGTTTATAATTTGTTAGTTAAGTTTTATTAGTTATCAAATGTAATAAGTTGATTGTCGTTTAAACAGTCTAAATGATCTAATAATATGCTATAGCAATAGCTGTTGTCGAAGTGTATTTGCAATAAGTTTGCATTATATTTATGTAGGTATGCGCATGTATGCATTAGGAATATTCTCATAAATATGACTTTCTTCAAGATCCACCAGCCTGCTCTACATTTTTAACAGGATCCTCCGTGAATACGAAGCTGTCGACAAGACCGGACATGGATGTCAGTCACCAGAATTGGCTAACTGCGCCCCTGACAACCAGTATATCCCTACATACACCAGGGCGCACTACCAGACAAGACCTTCAGCGCCTTTCTTCTCGGAGACAGATAACAGTGTTGGCAACGATCCATTTGGAGACGGTGGTCGATGGACGCCAATAAACACGTTGAATTCTCATTCCCAGTGAGCAAACATTGGGTGACCTGTTCAAGCTCTAAATCCACGTCTGATGACGTACATTATAGTTTAAAGAGGGATTGCACCAACTTCACACTTGTACAGATTCTCTTCTAAGATTACCTTCAACCGAAGTGTGCTTTTTGTAATATGATGTATATCAGCGTGTCTTACACAGACTAATGACATATCATAATTAAATCGACTGCTGGAGGGAAATTCTCGTTTGTTTCTAATTTTTATTCTGGGTGTGAGATAGGCCATACCTAGGAATTTGACCAGGTGGCAGTTTATAGCATGGTTTTATCGCACAATTGGCCTGTATGGGTGTGTTGATCTTACTCAAAGTAACTCATTTTTCCCAGATTGAATTGTAATATGCATTTAGAAGCAAAATGTGTTTTTCCTTCAAAAAGGATGTATTCTGATTGAAGCCAATATTAGGCCCATGCACGCTTCCGCTTTGTCAGTGAACATACATCATAAGTGCTAAAAAATAAGATAATAGAGAGCTTTTATTTTCAAATTCTGACCATTTAGGGACCGTTAAGGCAGAGGCAGTCAAGTGCTGCTCATATGGCAAGTTCTGGTGTTAAGATTACATTGCAAGTTACGAACCGAACGTAAAGTTCACATCTCATTCTTGTTCGTAAAGTACTATGATTTGATCGCAACACAATGAAATGCTATCGGCGTATACAGACCTTTGTGGGTCCGAACTTAAAATTTAAAGCTCTCTAATGTTCACCTAGATAAAGCGAAGCATGAACTGAAATATTTGCGATCAGCTAATTTGAACTTCATATCTTATTTTCGCCTATAACTGTAGAGCCTATTTCTGCTTCAAAATGAGCAGTTTTGAGATGTGGGAGTCAAACTGAAAAAAAGATATGAGTCATAGGCACAGAGATATTTATGAATGAGGCAAGGGAAGGAAAAGATATTTTTTGTGCAGGAAAAGTAAAATGATTTAATTCAGACGAGAAATCGATACAGTGATAAATGAAATATCCTTTTGGCTTGAAATACTTACTTTGCTTTTCGATAGAAGCGTTTGACTACAAAACAAAAAGGCAGAATTTTCTCTCCGTTGAAAGGAGCAAATTTTCTTTTGATGACGTGAGATGAACAGTATGGTCGTGTGCTTAGCTAGGCACTCAATATCTCATGCCACATAGCTTATTATTCACTTTTAATCTGCCATGTTCAAAGAAAATAATCTTTGATATTCTGGCAAGTTAATATTGAAACCTACCTCCGATTGTCACGCCACTAGTCTTCTTGCTATCTGGCATATGAAATCTTTTGAAACTGATAAGACACAGCATAATGGTTCCAAAATATTTATCAACTTTCAAAATATACACTTTACGCTGATCAATTCTACAGTAACAATTCAATAACGCCATTGTTATCTCAGTAAATGTACGATCAATCAAGGACGCGAAAAGATATGTCCATAACGATTAGCTGGAGAAAGGCTATGAGAAACCACTCCCTGTTGTAGACATGCCGTCCGTCAAAAACAGGTTAGAAAGAGTGCATTCGCCGGCGGAGAATCAAAAGGTTTCATCTGCAAAAGTGTGAATTTTAAAATAAATGTACCTGTTGAAAGTACTTAGTATCGACTATCTTATGCTCAGCTAAATCACAAAACCATATTTAGTCGGTTATAGCTACGATAATAGTTTCTATGTGCTATTATGGGTCATAGCCTCAACTTCAGCTTCAATTTTCTCAAGACACCGTTCTTAGGAATGTAACATTTTGATTCTCAGCCCGCGCATTAAAAAAAATGGAAAGGATAACAGCGTAATATTTATCATTTTTATATCATAATTTATATCAGAGCCGTTACAATTATACTCGCTACCC
>JAWQUT010000005.1:3559703-3589401 GCA_033807755.1 Ellobium chinense
GACAAATGTAAAATAAACAGATGTATTAAGAAAGTAAATAAACTTACGGGAGGTGAAAATGATCAAATCGAAGCCCTGTATCAACAGTCTTGTAAAGCCAAATTAAGTGCAGTTCTAAGAGACTCTACCCACCCACTCTTCAATCAAATAACATTTTCACAAAGAAGTGGGCGATTACTGTTCTTAAGAACAAATCGTGAAAGATACAGAAATTCGTTTTTTCCATCAGCCATACGGTTTTCCAGTTGCAGCAGTCTCTCCTGAGTTGTTCAGTTTCCAGTACAGTCCATATATATCGTTATATATTTCACTCTGGTTTGTGTCAACAGTTGTGAGGGTATGTGTGAAGGTGTGGTTGCGTGTGTGGTCAGGTAATGTGTATGACCTGAAATGAAATTTAATGTTGAATGTGAAATGTAATTATTGTTGAATGTGTATCAACTGTGAACGGAATTTCCCTCGTGGATATTAAAGTTTATCTTATCTTATCTTATCTTATCTTATCTTATCTTATCACTGTGATCGGTACCAACGAGCGCGGGAAAACAGTTCATAGACGCAAGGCCCTTGTCATATCATCCCCTTTTCCAACGCAGTCTAAAGTCCCTCATTGTTCATTACTTTGAGAGAAACTGTGCACCATGGCAGTACGCCGATTCCATCCCCTCTATTACATGCAGTGTTATTGCTATTGTTCTTGTTACTGTTATTAAATTTTTGTTACTGACCATAGAGGTAATAATAACACGTATCACGTAACCTTTCGCGTGCTCGTTAAGGTGCCATTTCTTGTGTGGCAAGAGAGGGAAGAACTAATCCCTAGATACAGGCAAATGGACTCATGGTAAACTTGTTAAACTTGTTGTAAACTTGTTAGTAATTTTGTAACATTCTCAGTCGAAAAACATGACCTAAAGCAGTGTGTTAATTAAAGTATGGATTATGATTGCGGCCATTAAAGATGTCAGTTAATGGTGATTTATGACAATTCACTTTTAAATTTCCATCCTTAGTTTAAATCTATCTATCTATCTATCTATCTATCTATCTATCTATCTATCTATCTATCTATCTATCTATCTATCTATCTATCTCTTTCTCTCTCTCTCTATCTGTCTGTCTGTCTGTCTGTCTGTCTGTCTGTCTGTCTGTCTGTCTGTCTGTCTAGCTATCTACTTTGGGATGGTTAGGGGAAAGGAATATGATAAATTTAAGGATCAAACTACCCACCTGTGTAAAGAGGGGGACACAAACACGTGTAGCCTGTGAGTGTGTTGTTGCAGGTGCTACCGTGTTGACACTGGTGTTGGGGACAGTGATCTACCATAGTGATACAGTCAGGGGGCTGCCAGCCTGTTGAGTGGAAGTAGAGAGTGAGTAAGAGTAAGAGTTACGTTTGTTGGGTTCTTGCAAATGGACAAAATGGGAAGCCACACCCCTTCCATATCAAAGGAAGTATCAGTCTCTATGCAAGCCAAGATGACTGCGTCTAATGCGGAAGAGACGGAAAACAACGCACTGACTTGCAAGTGGTGTTTGCTATACCTATATCTTTACCTTATTTTTTAGCATCCAGACCCGTCGTTGATTCTCGCCACATCCTCCTTTAAACACAAAGCCGCTGATAAGATGTTCCACTAACAAATTTGAAACAGTAGATAGTTGCCTCTATGTTGTCGAACTTTTCTTCCAATTGTGTACAAAAAGGGACACATTTCTAGAAAAAAAACTTTAATAGAATGATGTGCACCCTTCCTCACTGTGACTTCAGAGCACTAGCTAAAAGCCTACCCTTTGCTAAGAACTGCCCACAGCATACAAAGAAAGGGTATGGCTTTTATTTTGTCAAACAAACGCAGCCAAGGCGTGAGTAGATTATGATTGTGTGCATGTGCACTGTATAAATCGAATTAGAACAAAGGTGAGCACAGCCTATGTAAGGCGTGATGAGAAGAAAATCTTAGTAAAGTGAGTGTCAGTAGAAGAGTAAAATTGATGGGAAGAGAATGGGTGTTAATAAAACAAGTGCCAGTAAAATGAGTGTGAGTAGAATGTGTGTGAAGAGAATGAGAGTAGACCAGAGGGAATGTGAGCTAAACAAATACCAAGAGAATGAATGTAAGTACAATGATATCCACTGTGGAATGACAAGTTTACATTGAGTGTAAGGAAACTGAGTGTGAGGAGAAGAAATCTGAGTTCACAGAATGTGAATCAAATGGTTTCAAGCAGAATGGATGTGAGTAGAATGGTTTTAACTTGAACGACTGTGAGAAAAGTAAGTCTGAGTGAATTTAGTGCGAGTAGAATTAGTTTGATTAGAATAAGTTTGATTAGATTCAATGTGGGTAGAATGAGTGTCACTTTAATGAATGTAAGTATAATAAAAATGAGTGTGAATAGAATTAATATAAGTAGAATAAGTGTGACAGGTTGACTGTGAGTATCAGCTGAATGAGTGTGAGTAGAATGAATGTTAACTGAATGAGTGTGAGTAGAATGAATGTTAACTGAATGAGAGTGAGTAGAATGAATGTTAACTGAATGAGTGTGAGTAGAATGAATGTGAGTAGAAAGAGTGTGAGTAGAATTAACATGAGTAAAATAAGTGCAAATAGAATGAGTGAGATTCGATTGAATGTGATTACACTGAATGTCAGCTGAATGAATGAGAGTAGAAAGAGTGTGAGAAGGGCAAATATAAGTAGAATGAGTGTGTGCAAAATGAGTTTAAGCAGGAATTACGTTCAACAAAATCATTGCAATTAACTTAATTTTCAAGCAGGTCTTATTATGCTCACCATTCATGCAATGCTTGGTGCCATTGTTCAGACAGGTGAAATGATCCCCTGATCTAGGTGGCCCGCATTGCACTGAGCAATCTTGTCCAAAAAAGCCTTTGTTACATTGGGAGAACACCCCAAGACCTATCCTGAAAGTAAAACAGAGAAAATGAAGCAGATGAATACATTAATTTTTCTTCATCTCCAGTGTTGCGTTGCTCTCAAACCAGGCGTCTGTTTCTACGTATAAGACCGTTTTGCCGCCTCGCACAGTATTCATTGGCAGAAACCTTACCGTGTCCAAATTTGATCGGTTCAAGCCTAACCTGAGCCACAATAATTTGACTTTTTCGATGTTCACCAACCATAGGATCCTTTTTGCGGATCTGAAAAGTATATAGACAATTAACTGTTTGTCGCTTATGAAGTGAATTGTTTTGGCCAACGCCTGGTAAAGACTTTGAACTTAAAACTGTCTATGGAGCATGCACACGGGACCTCCATTCATGTCACAATTGGATCAGATGTTCAGCCTTATCAACTCTGAGATCGGAGCGTAAAAATTCCAAGAAAAGGAATTAGTAAAATGTAGACAATGAATATTACTATCCTGAGGCAGGCTGATGCCGTTATCTTCGGCTGAGACGTGAGCATCAAAATCACTGTGCGACAAAATCCACCCTCTCACTTGTTCGCAATGCCATTATTGTCATGTAAGTTCATTAGCATGATAACACACACATAATATGCAGTTAATTTTGGTAAAATATACAATAGCTAGTCGACTTTGTGCAACGTCTTGAGTCTCTACCATTGAATTTGTGCTGTTCAACTCTTATACTGTACAACAATAAATGAGAATAAGGAAGTACTTTTGTCGGGCTCGGCATTATTCCACATGCGTGTTTCACTCTCTCTTCTCGGGGTTCTGAATCGGAGAACAGAGCAGCACCTATGAAACTGTCCAGGCTACGATGATGTTGTTTTCGGAAACAAGTAATAACAACATAGAAAATGAACGCGTGAAATGTATGTATCCTTACGCAGCTTGCGTTTCCGAAAACAAAGTAACAACAACATGGAAAATGAACGCGTGAAATGTATGTATCCTTATGCAGCTTGCGTTTCAGAAAACAAAGTAACAACAATATAGAAAATGAACCCGTAAAATGTGTGTTATGTATCCTTACGCAGCTTGCATTTCCGGAAACAAAGTAACAACAACATAGAAAATGAACCCGTAAAATGTATGTTATGTATCCTTACGCAGCTTGCGTTTCCGGAAACAAAGTAACAACAACATAGAAAATGAACGCGTAAAATGTATGTATCCTTACGCAGCTTGCGTGTCGGTCAGGAGGAAGTCTCTCCATAGAGGACTGCTATGGTACATTGGATCCAACCAATCGATCAGAAAGTCCCACGAGGCTATAAGTTCTCTGTTCCCAGTCATTCCTCTCTCAGGCATGTCGTAGGCTGAGATTGTGAAATTAATAGGATCCTATTCAAAATAGAAAAATAGAAATAATGTGAAGATAAGTTAAGGTAAGATAATATGAGATAAGATAAGATAAGATAATTTTTTTCGTCCATTTGGAAACTTGCCTCTAACAAATGCAGAACAGAAATTAGCACATATTATATACAGGGAAAGCTGCAGGCAAGGACAGCTAGTGTAATAAAGGTTACACCTGAACTTCTGTCATTGTTAGACAGAGTATATTAATTTTGGGTTAAGCGGTCTACGGTACGAGTCAACTGTAGGTGTATACTAGGTGTAGTATGACTTATTTTGATATTCATCAACTCATAATTATGAGTTTTTGTTGACTCTTATTTAATACTGTAAATTTCTAACACTCACTACCAACATAATGTTATCTTTTTTTTTTTTTTCAGTCTCCTCTGATCATTATCATTAGTATGATCTTCATCATCAACATGGCTATCCTTGTCCTCAGTTTAGAGGACCTTCACATTTACTCTGCTCATTTGTTGAATAAAGCCAGTGGTATTTCTTAATAAGACAATCGAGTCTCCTGTGGAAATCTTCATACTACGACCGCCTGCCGATGCGACCAAGTTTTAAGGAAGACCATTTCTATATACTGGCTTGCTCTCCTAAACAGAAATTTAGAACGTGCGCTTTAAAAATGGGTTCGCTAACCGTCGTAAAAATTCTGCATGCTGAATGCTATTAAGAGTGCATTCACAACGATGCACTAATGTAAATCTTACGATGGTAAGAGATCGCATCGTTAATGCGCGGACCATCTAATTAGTTGTATAACGGGACCGTAACATTTCGTTTCATATATCATCCATATGTTACCAAACTTCAGAAAAAGGTAAAAAAAAAAACCACCGTAAGACACGACTGCCCACAGGAAAGTTTGGGAACCTATTACCGTATAATCCTTACGTTAGTTAACGCACTGCGGTAACCACGGAAAACTCCCAAAGCATTAGTAGTGTTCATTGTGGTTAACGCAATACGTTAACTAACGTATGGATTAGCATGCCACCACTGTAAAGGTTATTCCAGCTTTTCGTGGCCGACTTCAACAGTTTTTAAGCCTTAGATCAATACTAACATCTTCCGACTAATGGGCTAATTTTTGTCAAAGCTGTTTCTCGAGAAAATTGAGTAGTTCTGTTTTATTATTATAGTTATTTTGATTCAATGAACTCCTGTAGTCTTTTACTATATCAAAAATACTGATAGTTTTGCAAAACTATGTTACCGAAGATCAGTATTCACTTATAGATCACGAAGGTATTGATTTTAGGAGATTTTTGCTGGAAAAACCAGCATAGCCCTTTTGTCAGAAGACGTTAGTTTAGACACATAGTGATTACCACATTGTCACTTTAGCGCAAAACCCTGACAGATGCCAAGCGAAACTCCAAATTTTAGAGGCAAAGTAAGAAACTTTTTTTTTTTTGCTCTTAGCAGAGCGATTCTTCAAAACTAAAGTCTGCTTGTGAATGCGATGATGTTTTGTATAACAGAGTTCAGTCTGTTGAATAAGGACTTATGAACTACAGGAACCAAAAACAATCATGTTTTATCGGTTTTTGGCACAGGTCTTGCTCAATCCAAAAGTCCCATATTGGCCATCGTGGTTAAACGCATTAACTTTTCGCACGTGCACAAGCCCACAAATGTCTTAGCAAACACCAAAAAAATTTGGGCAATATTCTCAAATAATTTATCGTTTTGGGTGCACTGAATAAAACAATATTTTCCTCACTTATGTCGCCATATCACTAAACAGCTGACGATTGAGGTTTGAGGTTTTCACACAATTTGAGCGATATTATTGGCAGTTCAAAGACATCAAAACAGAATTTTGTATAGAGTGGTCTTTACTGGGGTTTGCATCCAAGCGACGATATTATACCCGGACATGTAGAATGGAGGTCTTTTCCCTTTACCAGCAAAAGCCAAAAAAAAAGGAAACTTGCCTACCGGAGACCACCTGTTCCAAAACTACCGCTCATATGAAAAAAAAAACCGAAAGGGATCAGGATAAATAATACAGATTTAATTGATAGCCAAAAACTCACATAGCTAAATGGGATGTTGAAGACATTGAGATTCGATGTGTTCTCAACGTTGCCAATTCTGTCGGTGGAGCTCAACGCAAAGAAACTGAGGTTGTACATCGTGGCGTATAAACCAGAAGGAAACACGTTGCATTTCCTGCCCAGAGAAACAGGGGAAAATTGGAATTGAACGATGATGGCGATAAAGATAAGAAATATGAGGAGAATGATTTTCTTGGATGTGAATGCGTAAAATTTATTAACACTTTTAAAAACTCGTTCACTCAACCTTTATAGTAATAGTGTGAGATTCCTCACACTTCGCAGTAAATACATAGATCTGTTTAATCTATATTATTATGTCGTTTAACTCTCAGCTGAAAATAGAATTTTGTATGGGTTTCAAAAACTGTGCTGTAATTGTTGTTAGGCTGTAATTTCATTTCATTTTATTTAATAATATGTGTGGCTCTAGTATCTGTGTGTGTTTGTGCAACTCAAGGAGTTGGCGCCTCCTCTTAGGCCCTGGGAATACAGTCTCTGTATACGATCATTTGTATTTGTATGCATGTGTTGTGGGTGAAAGCTTGTGTGTTTGTGGAAGTTGCATTTGTGTTAAATATGGGAACATGCGGCTGTAAAGCGCTTCGAACCCGCTGGGCTGAAGCAATAAAAAAATGCACTTTATTATTATTTTTTTTTGTTCTTCTTTTTCTTTTTCTTCTTCTTCCTCTTCTTCTTCTTCTTATTAGTATTATTATATCGGTATCGTGTGTTTGTTTTGCTGCCAATGTATTATATATTGTGCTGTTCGCCCATATACTAAAGATGAAGGAAGTTCGGGGAAGGGAGGGGGAATGTTCCTCTTTAGTTTTCTACCAGTAGCCGTATGCATAATCCTTACATAAGTTAACGCACGGCGGTAACCACGGGAAACTCCCAAAACATTAGTATTGTTCACTGCAGTTAACGCAATACGTTAACTAACGCACACGACCAATGATCATTTGCATAAGGTGGCCATTGACATAAATTTATTCAATTTACATAGATAGCAACAACATGTCTTCTTTTGTTTTTCTTCTTTTCCATGTGAATTGCCAGCATAACGTTTTGTTTTTGACGGCTCATGTCTTTATAGGCTTCTGAACTTACCTGAACTATAAAGAACAAAGTGTAGCCACCATAGTAAAGTTGGATGGAATACTCACGGAGAATTTCTCATTCCACATGGGTCAAAGGCAGTGTCGCATTGATTGGCTGGACAGTTGGGGACACTCTTTGTGGGTTCATCACAGCACTGGCCGCTTGCAGTGGCCCCATTAAAGTTTGTGTAGTTTCTGAATGTGATACCAATTTTCATGTTGTCAACTGCAGAAGCTGTCTAAAAGAAAACAGGTTTTAGCGTGTCAGGGGGGAAAAAAGTAGGCATGTACAAGTTTTAAATCAATAAGAATTCCAATAGTAACGGTCGCTAAATAAGGGTAAGGAATCGTATAATGCTCATGGCTGACATGTTTGAAAATGTGCATTTTATTATTTTAATTAACTGAATTGTGTAGTGATGTTTTTTTTTAAATCAAAGATACTTTTAAACTGTGCAATTAGCTACGAAAGGGAAGATTCTCCAAATAACATTTTAGAATTTTGGAGTGCACATCTATACGATATTTAAATAACTGAACAACACAATGAAGATCTTTTTCGTTCCAAAGTTTCTCTCCACTGATTTACAGTGCGTCAACCATTTTTCAGCTGCATTTTTTGATGATGAGGAGTGTGAGGACGAAGAGAAGGAAGAAGAAGAAGAAGAAGAAGATAGAAGAAAAAGAAGAAGAGGAAGAGGGAGAAGTGAACTGGATCACTTCTGAGGTCTGGAGTTCTGATCATTTCTGGATATTTAAAGTTATTCATCTTTTTGTGTGTGTGTGTGCACACAATTTAGGTGCATTCTGAAAACGTTGGCATCAGCAAAGGGTCTAAGCGCTCCAGACGTCACTTTTTCCCTCCCATCCCTGTTACTTAATTATGAAGTGTCACAGAGTTACTAAATTCTGACCACAAATCGAATAATGATGAAAGTACAGATGATAATGATTTGATAGTAATAATCTGGATGACGAAGCAACGACGATGACAATAAATAAATATTTGGTGTTAAGACCAGATTTTGGCCATAGATAATTTTTCTTAAGTATTTACATGAACTTACATCACAAATTGTGAGCAGAATCCACATCAGATGAACTGCGCACATCAGTGTCATCTTCGATACTTGATACATTATCAAAGAATGGTGGAAAGTCCTCTTCTTTACAGCAAAATATAGCATTTGAAACTTTAATATTCAATGCGCAGATATCAGACGAGCAAATAGCCCATTACCTCCCCATGTCTCCTGTAGGATGCAGAAAATTAATGAAAAGCGTAGCCAATCTGACCCACTGGCGTGGCCAGACGGAGCGAAAGGGTAGTGACCCCCACTTTCTACCAAGAGCATTTAATAATGCTGTTCACACTGGCACAAAAACAACGAACAAACGCAGTTTAAACTCTTTGGATCCGCCACCGAAGTGACCACCAGCACCCACGAATAATGGATAGACAATATTCACTTTCAGTTATTGCCACGGCACTCCATGTATTGTCATCAACCGACTGGGAGATAACTTTATGAAGCTTTCCAGGTAGATCCAGTCTTGTTGAAAATGTTCAATAACGATCGTCAAATTTGAGGGTTTTACAAGCGCAATATCTTTCCTTATCTGCCCTCCGAAGCTTGAGAATGTTGTTCCAGCCTTATATATCAAAAGTAGCTCTCTCAGAAATGGTCGACCATCGACCGCCCTATGGTCCAAGTCGCTTTATACAATACTTGTAATGCAAACAGACGTTCAGTTAGGTGGGCCTCCGTGGCCCTCTAAGCATAGTCTTTACAGGTTTCAATAGTTAGTTATTAATATTCTATACAGAGTGTGTAGAATTATGTCACTAATTTCTATCTTGGATCCCCCGATCGGATGCTAATGGTCACAGAATCCATTTTTTACAGTGTCATCTGCTGATTTCAGACACTTATTAGAAGGCCAAATCACACAACAACCCGTTTGATCCGCCAATATATAAAATCCCCCTTTTTGGGGGGGGCTGCCAGCCAGTGTCAGGGTATAGAAATATGTAAAATGAGCTGTGATCTAAATAAAGCATCCAATTTTTAAGTTTCAAGTATCTACATTTTGAGCCTTCTAGATTAAAAAAAAAATGAAATGTAATAGGCCTATGTATTAGCAAGTGTTCAAAACCAGGCTTATGAATAATTGGGGACCAAATCAGAATTCAGTGTGACTATTTTTGAAACGGATTTGTGAAAAATTTTTGGACGTTGACCCCATTTTTCTTCCCCTAAGGACAAAAAAAGAAGTACTTAAAATTCCATGGGAGAAATAACCCTAAATCAAAGTGGTATTTATAGAATAATACAAAATGTTAATAGGGCCGAAAGAAGAGAAAGCAATAGGTAACAGCAATCTGTATAAGTGCATGGTAGGGGAGGCTACTTAATGATGAGCTGTTCGACTGGTTATTACTGGACAGCAAGTTCTGTTTACAATCGCCGCAGTGAAATAACACTGTTGTAAGTCCTCTAAGTCATTATTGGACTTACGCCAGTGTTAATTCTGATGGCCATGGGCACCTCCTTGAATCAGATGGATTGGCTTTTATAGTTTTAAATACACTTTTTAAAAAAAATCAATTTTCTTTCATCATTGCATTCTGAGAGAGAGTCAACTGGCGATCTGTAGTCTCTCTGCAGTGTGAACATGTTTAAATCTTGAAAGTCGGAAAAATAAATGTTTCAGAGTAAAACGTTTGATTGAATTATAATTAGTGAAGTATACCAACGTGCATCCCCTCTCCTTTTGTACCCCGGACGGTTCTTTAAACATCAGTCTCATTTATACGGAGGAATACAAATAATTAGGGTAAGTGCATTAACTGGGTTTGAGGAAAATATTATACTCGGTTGTGAAAGCTCGTGATACCACGTTTGCTAAGTATAGATGAAATGAAAGAGCCTCAAGTGTGTCAGAAAATCACCCCTCCCCCCATTCTCTCCTCCCCCCAACCCCACCCTCTCTTCAATTCTAAAATTGCTCCAGTTGTTCCTTTGTTTTGTTTATTATTGCCAGCAGTCATGACTATTGCGGCGCCATGTAGAGCTGCTTATTGTCCGAAAAGGTATCCTCACCGTATCTGGTCGTAGCTTCATCGGGTTGCAGTGTGGCGGGGTAGAGAAAGGAGATGTTCGGGTGTAGTAGTGTCTCAGACGGTACGTAGACAGAGTAACTCTTATCGGGCTTAACAGCCACAAGGTACCTCCACCTGCAAGAGAGGTTCAGCCACTCGTCTAATAGTCTGGGCTAGGCGGTCAAATCGCACCACTCGTTGGTAGCGATAATTATCTGATTCTTGAGCTTGAAATTCAAGTACAGATTTCAGTAAATGGAAGCCATAAAGCACAGTTGAAGCTCTCCTGTGGGTTGATTTCTTAAGTTTCAAATATCGCGGTACTTAACTGTCATGCTCCAAGTATCGAAAGTATCGATTTTTTGTTGTTGTTTCCTTCTGTCGTTACACAGGTCGACGTGAATCGGAAAGAGATCGACATTACTTCCGAAAATTTCAGTCCAGTATTGAAACTAGCTCATTGTAGCTGACCTGGGCGTTGCATTACAGTCTCTTTGCTAAGATAAATCATGCGAAAGGATAAGTTCAACGAACGCATGAAGGATTTTGTTGTTCTATGGCTATGTGAACGATATTCACCGCTTCTTTTGTTTTATAAATGCTGTCGCTGACATCGAAAGTATCCAAACATTTGGGTGACATTAGACTAATCTCGAAACGGCATGAAAATTCCAGAGCTAGAGTTCTGATACCACCATTTAACATAAAAAAAATATCTGAGTATCGAAAATTTCAATACCCAGAAATGATTTTACCCCTGTTCAAGTGGAGGCTTCCCCTTGCTGCATGGTTATGAGTGGGGTAGACTTTTGGCACTGTCGATGATTTAATACCTTTAAATTCTCAAGGTTTCAGAATGTTTGATTTCAAGCTGAACGGATTACAGACAGGAGAAGCACTTATCTTATTATGGAAAATCTCGGAGCTCAAGTGATCTAAAATTGTAGAGATGAAGTCAAACCATTTTAAAGACAAACATGATGGAAATGACAGGAGGATTTTGTTCTTAATTTGAATACACGCAGAATATGCTCTTTTCCTAAACTAGACTAGAAGACGCGTTGGGGTACCTTCATTATGTCAAAAAGTGTTACAGGCATATTATAATGAACTAATGACGTCAACGCCTCCGCCATATTGTCAGAGGAGTAAGTGAATAACAATATTTTATAACGGTGTTTTCGTCTATTAGACTCCGAGGCTTAACTAGTGCTATACCAACCTCAGTTATTATACTTGCTCGGTCAACCGGGCATCACAAGTCACAACTCCAGCAATAATTCCTTCCGCTTTCTTCTTTTCCGTTGTCAGAAGAATGTGATTGGCTGATAAAGACTGTTCCACTGGCTTTTCTTGGCTGATGCATCTTTTACTCTACAGGAAGGCTCCAGTCGAAGGCACCCAATATCATCATACCGTTAATATACTGTATGGTTTCGCTCGAGTAGATTGTCATTATAAAATACTGTATCAGATAAGCTTCCATTTCACTGTTCTCTTTCACATCCACAGGTCCAAAGCTTATACTTTAGCACTTAGCGAGTGTGAAGTTAAGAGGGGGAGGGGGAGAGAGAGAGAGAGAGAGAGAGAGAGAGAGAGAGAGAGAGAGAAAGAGAGAGAGAGAGAGAGAGGAAGAGAGAGAGGAAGGGCAGAATGTGAACTGCTTGTTGAAATTATTGTTATCTTGCTCATTTACAGCAGATAGTTGTCTGAGCTCAATGAACATAGATAGATAGATAGATAGATAGATAGATAGATAGATAGATAGATAGATAGATAGATAGATAGATAGATAGNTTTGCTCATTTACAGCAGATAGTTGTCTGAGCTCAATAAACATAGATAGATAGATAGATAGATAGATAGATAGATAGATAGATAGATAGATAGATAGAGAGAGAGAGAGAGAGAGAGACAGGCTGGTTTTTGCAGTAAATTTGCAGTTAGTGTGTCGTTACGTAGAGAGCGTTGGAGTTAGGTTTGAGGATCTAATAGCAGCATGTCGTACTGTCTTTAAGCCTAAGCTTTTGAACAGAGAAAGTTAATGAAAATGCTGAAGTGGAAGGTAAACCACATTTCATAATGCTCTTGATACATTTTGATCGCAAATTCAAATATGGGATATGTGAATCAGATGTATTCTCTTTGGCTACCATAGCATTAACACGTTGTGTTTGTATAGCTTTTTGTATCCTTGAAAAACCGGAATAACTGTGCGTGAAACTGACAGTTTTAATCTTTATCTTTTAATAACTTCAGACTTACGCGCAAATCTATATACACATCAATTTGCAGAAAGCACAACACTATTGTATATTTTCATTTGTGTTATCTAGAGTAATGTATGCTATCACCTTGCACTCTTTATAGCCGTTATGTGAGGAATATTTACACTATTTCAGAAGAGTTCTCATTTTATAATGACGATGTCATTGTCTTTCATTGGCTGAAGCATCTTTTACTTTTGTTGATGCAGTCAGCTGCTATTTACATTTAGCTTAACCTGGAAATAAGCTTTGTTGAAACTAATTAAGAACGGTCTAAAACATTACAGAGAAATAGGGCTCATGGTTTACTGCATCTTTTAGAGTGCAATGCTTTATTTCTTCTTGCACCAACATTTTATCGAAGCCACAATATAATAATACAACGCTTAGACTGTACAGTGATTTTGTACTTGAGTGGGACTGTTGAGTGAGACTCGAAATAGAAATGTGGTTGGTGTTGATTACAGGTTTATGTTATAAATCTTATGGAGGCCAACTTGAAATTTAACATATTTAAGACATCAAGAAAGGTGGTTTCTCTTCAGTGAATGGCTGAGTACCTTGTACTGTAGGTAAGATTATGCATCAGCACTGAGTATGATGATGATGATGATGTGTAAGGACAAGAACACTGCAGTGAGAGAACAGAGGGTTTCTTGTCATCAGTTAGGTCACAACTTTTATCATAATGATGATGATGATGATGATGATGATGACATTGATAATGATGATGATACTAACAATATTATTTTTATTATTATTATTATCATAAAAGACATTTATATAGCACTTCGCTCCCCGTAGGGCTCAAAGCACTTGACACGCAAAAACACACAAGCAGACATATACATACACACAAACACACTCACTCATATGCACATACGCATGCGCCTGTGTGTATATGCACTTAAGAACAGACATTTCGGGAAGCATGGATTTCAGTCTCTGATATCAAGGATCGTCCACAGAAGCTATGCTCAGAAGATCCCCATGCGGAGACGCCAGCTATCAAATTTGATCACCCAAATAGGCTTACATATCGAGTATAGAGACCTGAATGATTGTTTGCTCCACTTCCATTTGTGTAATATGTGAGAAGACCCCCTTGCCTTTAACGAGGCAATCATAAGGCTATCCGTTGGATGTGACTTGTCTTCGCTGTGGATGGTCTGGCTCTATAATCATTTATACGTAGAGCCTAATCTGCATGTTTCTCTTTAACAGACATCATACATATAATTATACTATTTTTTTTTCTTTCGTTGATGAACACAGTTTTGATGACACTTCTCATATTTCAAACAACCGTATTGTTGTGTACCGTTTCCTCTAGAAAGCATTCGCACTTTATTTCGGGCAATTTGCTACCCGACCAGATAACAGCGTGAAGCTTCATCGAAAATTTTCATCTGCTTTTCACACTTAATCCTGATAGATGACACACGTTGACTCAAACAGGACCCTGTTGCCGTGCATTAATCTATTGACCATTGTGCATGCCCAGGTGTAGCTCAAGGTGCCCTGGAATAGTCGTCGGAGCCCATGGTATCCACTTGGCTTGATAAATGCGTGGTGATCTCCCTTCATTGTTGATATTAAGCCTGATTGAACGCACTGTGATTTTGGTCGCATAGAAAACTTGCAGCTGATTTCACTCTACACAAACCAGCTAGTCTGATCTACTGTGATGAATTGAAAAAAATACAGCATGAAATCTCAGCCTGGGTACCCGATGATAAATTGAATTGGGACCATGCGAGTCGAACTCTGGCTACTGTTTTGAAATTATTTATGGTGCATTTACTGGGTTTGTTCTTATCAGACTTAGCATTTAAAGCATATATTCTGGGAAAAAAAATGTTCTCAATGATCATATCAACATGTCGTTAAAGGCGTGAAAGGGAATGGAAAAGGAGCGAGATAAAGTAAAAGGACAGGCAGGAATACTCCAGACTTTTATTTTTCAGTTGGGATCTCTTACATAGAGTAGTGGCAGAGATACACAAAGTGTTAGAATAAAAGATCAAATTCTGTTACCATTGTTATTGTACCGTTAATTTTACATGTTGAATACTGGTAGGGGTGCATTCAGCGTTAGTGCATTATTGTAACTCTTACAGTGGTAAGAGATCCCATCATTAATGCGCAAGTTCTCAATTCCCTTTTCATTTGATCTTAGCGTGCAATACCATCATAACCCCAGAAAATTGGATACTTTTGTACCTCTGCTATAACTCTCCGTAACAACTTTTTTGACCCAAGATCTCGGCCTCACTATCCATGTTGAATTATTTTTCTTCCGTTCTGTTCTTACGGGATTTCTCATCTCCATTGATAGATTGTAGGTCTAATTGGGCTCATCCTTGTTAGATCTTGTCTGCACGAATATGCCATACTGTAAAACAGCGCAGGTAAGTCACCCTCCAACAACAACACATAGTCTAGTCCGTCCTATAAGGTGCATGATCTTTTGAACAACGACAGCACAATTATGCTGCATTTTTCACTTCTTAACTAATCCTCTCCCTCCTTCATTTTTTTTTTTACCTTGAATCTTTGGCTAAGATCCCGCCACAGCAAAGATCCCCATTTTCTCATGTCTCGAGTACCAGGGTGTCAGTCACAGACAATTCAATTTAAGGGAGTTTTTCGTAAAGGCTTGTAGAGTAACGAATTTATTAGATCAAATAGCCAAGATCATAGCAAGAGGAGTTAAAGAATCTTAAAACTTAAGCAGTGCACAGACGGATACAAATATAGGGATTGTTTCTAAAAGTGGTGAAACTTAGGTAAAATTTCTTTGCCTGAAGAAAAAAAAAATCTAGAAATCGCCATGGGGAAATTATACTGTCGTAAGTCCTTCAAGTCACTATTGGACTTATGACAGTATTAATCCCGGGCGTCGATTTGATTCATCTATTCTTTCAGAAAAATAGAGAATATACAGTACCTCATTTTTAGTACGTAACAATTTCAAAGAATACGTCCTACATTTTAAAGAAATATCATATTACGACATGTAAATGAAAACAATTCCATGTTCGACTGAATTTTGCCCAGTGACACATATATCTATTTAACTAGTCTACATTTGAGGGAAATCCCGTCCCAATCTCTTCCAAAAATAAGTAAAGTCTTGGCTCTTGAGTATTTCTCATAAAAGCTTTTTGACGCCTGGTGCGGCGCCGGATTCTTGAGAGTCACTCTTCCAAGTCTAAGTACCATTTTCACAGGCAATGCGACGACCGTATGGTCTAATCCGCATCACCTATTTGCTAAGTACGACAACCGTATGTTCTTATCTCCGCCGATTTTGGTTTAAATGGCTATTTTACCGTCACAGGCCTCTGTCTAACTGCTCTCCAGCTCCCCTTTGTGAGCCATCAAGTCTTTATTCCGCCATTCATCATGTCTACAGAAGCTTTCATGGCTGGATGGGCAGCGATACAAGCAAAGGATTCTAGCCTAATCCTTGGGCATTATTTTGTACTGCAGAGTCGAACTGGAGAATGCCATTTTGTGTGTATTTATTTATTTATTTATAATTGTCTTTTCTTTCTTTCTTTCTCTCCTTCTTTCTTTCTTTCGTTCGTTCTTTCTTTTTTCTTTCTTTCTTTTCTCTCTTTCTTTCTTTCTTTCTTTTTCTTTCTTTCTTTCTTTCTTTCTTTCTTTCTTTCTTTCTTTCTTTCTTTATTGTAGCTTTCTTCAGTCGCTTGTTTTTAAGTCTGAATTTGATCGTGTTTTCGTATTGTTGTTGTTGTTGTTGTTTTTCATTCATAATTATGGTCCTCATTTAACTTCTTTCGCACTGTCCGGTCATTTTTTTTTCAATCATAATAATGTGCGTCATAGATTTATAAGTTGAACTGCACAGACATTATATCACTTTCCTCACTATCTATAACAGGCAAGTCGCATAACATTGCTGCTGTTCCGGTATCGGATTTATTCAATGTCTCTGCTACTTTGATTGTAGCTGATGTTGCAACACCTACCTGTGGCTACCGAGACACCTCTGTTTGTAAACATAAACTACTTGCCCTGCCATAAAATGCAGTCGTTGACAATGGCGATTTCTTTACATTAAAAGCCCCATTTATCTTTGGCTTTGTGTAATGCTCAGAACCGTGAACAAGCGTAGTTTAAGACTATTCGGGTCAGGGCTCCACTTGACCTCGCACATGATAAACTGCAGTGGGCCACCTCCAGGGTGCACCAGTGTGGAAGTCTTCACGCCTTGTATGGCAGTTGGGTACTTAATGCATTTGCTTTGTGAAAACTGCCGAAATACATTGTAGGCCATGCTATGAAGCCTAAACAAGTCTGCTGTCCACTTCTTTAAGCATCAACGCCCAACATGACGTCCAGACGTCGCCGGGTCGTTTAAGCATTCCACATCCTTTTATTCTCGTCGCTGATCTTTGACCATTCAGCCGTCTAGCATCTCCTCAAGGTGTCCGCCGATCCGAATAACCGCATAAATGGTCAAACATCTTTTTAGGCTCATTTACACTCACTTTTGCTTACCGATATACGGGGAATGACAAAAGGGGAAGCTTATCTGAAATACATTATTCGACATTCTTTCACTCCGATTCATACGCCTTAATAGTCATTGCAATTCATCTTGCTTTTTTTTACCTTACTGAAGTGTTTGTCGTCTACAAAGATGAACGTATGTTAATAATACATTATTTCCAACATTCTTCACCACCCCTGTTAAGGTCACTGATAACAAAATGTTTAGCCGTTTCAGGATAATGGTGACGCCTTCTTGATACCCTCTCTAGGCGTCCTAGAGTCCATTTTTTCCGCGTTGTAGTCCGAGGAGAGCTAAGGGTTTTCCCGAGCGACACTAATTTATTGCGGTTCAGATGAACGCTCGTGAGCTTAATGGGTTAGAATGGTTCAGAAGATGCTGACAGGCTGCCACCGAGAGTGAGAAAGTCGCGCAAATTCCTGTGAGATTCTCAGTATTGCATGGGCCCCTGCACATGCGCAAACTTGGTCTCAAACAACGGAAAACGTTGGTCTAATTTTCTACATATTTGTATGGGATGGATGCTTTTAAAAAGCTGTAGGTCAGGGAAAGACGGTGAGCGAGACATGCAAATTTCTTTGACAATGTTAATATAAATTACCGGCCCTTCTTAGACAAGCGGAAATTTTGGCAAAGTCATTTGAAAAAAAAACAACGTTTACTTCCATTGTGTTTTTCTTTTCTTTACTTTTCTTTTTTCTTTTCTTTTCTTTTCTTTTCTGTTCTTTTCTGTTCTTTTCTTTTCTGTTCTTTTCTTTTCTGTTCTGCTCTGTTCTGTTCTTTTGTTTTGTTTTCTTTTCTTATTTAGACGCACACGAGAACCCGTCTACGGTAGAGTCAATTGGGTTGTCGTAAAGACTTGAAAGTACAAGAGTACGAACCAAACAGCAAACTAAGAGAAAAATTAGCGTTACTCTGGTCGTATGCATAATCCATACACGTTAATTAAGGCATTGCGTTAACCATAGTGAACACTACTAATGTTTTGGGAGTTTCCCGTGGTTACCGCAGTGCATTAACGAACGTAAGGATTGTGCATACGGCCACTGGTCACTTGTATTTCAACACGGCACTGTGGTCTTATAAATTACTTAATTATAGCTCTGGTACCTATTTCATTGCCGTGCCATGATGTTTTCAGTAAATTTAGGCTTATACAAAGAAGAATTCTCCTCAAAACTCACCCTCTTCCTCTGTCTCTGTCTCTTCTTTTTCCTTTTTTTTTTTTTTAAACTTAATTTCTTTCACTCTTCCTGTCATTACTCAGGCACGGTCACGGGCAGCCAGTCAAGAACAGGAGTGAGCAAGCTGAGGTGAAAAAGGCGGGAAAGGCAAGTAACGACTAAAAAGAACAAAATTCAGATTGCAAAAAAAAAGAAAAAAAAAAAAGACACTTCTAACAATTGACAGAGTGAAATAAAAAGTGCACTTTTTCAAGTTTTTGGAACAAAATAAAAAAAAAAAGCAACAAAAAAAAGAAAAACAAAGCTAGTTGAGCAGTGGGACTTCCATGTTAACTGATGGAGAAACCGGTTCACATCACATGAGTGCAGAAAGATCACATGTCGCCTTTAAATGGCCAAAAATTTTGCGTGCATTCTTTTTCGAGCATATTTAATGTGCCCTAAACTTGAATGTGAGTAAATTGACCCAGGGAAAAAAATGGGCGCCATTTAATGGCGGAGAAACTTCTTGCATCTGCTCCTAACAAAACAAAACAAAACAAAATTTGTCGTTCCAGTGGTAATTAGGTTCATATTGTGGTGAGTTCCTGCACATTTCTCAAGAGTTCTTTGAAAAAAAACAACGCTGAATTAAAACAGAAACTCACGAAACAATCTCTGAAAATTTATATTCGTGTATGTATGCTTTTGTGCGTGTGTGTGTGTGTGTATGTATGTGTGTGTGTGTTTGTGTGTGTGTGTATTTGTGTGTATATGTTAATGTATGTGCGCGCACGCGTGCGCATGTGTATGTGTTTGTTTGTTGTTGTTTTTTTGGGGGGGGGGGGTGCAGGTGGGAGGAGGAGAGGGGATTTATTTGNCATCTAGATGTGTATAAGAGACAGGTGTGTGTGTGTGTGTGTGTGTGTGTGTGTGTGTGTGTGTGTGTGTGTGTGTGTGTGTGTGTGTGTGTGTCTGTGTCTGTGTCTGTGTCTGTGTTTGTGCATGTGTGCGAACGTGTTCATGTACATTTTACAGTCCTAACTGTTGCCCTAGCTTCTATTTGCCGTGGGTATACTCTACATTAAAAGCAAAAATAATCTCAATAGATCTGGTAAACTCTGGTGAAAACTATGGACATGCTGCACTTAATGTGACTGACAATTTGATAGTGTGTCTAATTCAAACCATATACAGCTGGAGAGCTCTGATCTCTATTTTTGACAACTTAGGCAAAACTTTTTTTTTTTTTTAAGTGTTGAAAAGGTCAGTGTCGGTCTGGTCTAACATTAAATTAATACTACCAAAATGAGACAAATATGTAGGCCTTTCTTTCTTTTTTTTTTTTCAGGCAAAAATTAGTGCTTGCAAAATTTTAGCATTATGACATCGATCTTGAAAGTTTCAGGCAGGTAATGATAACTGCAAACTATCAGGTATTTCCAAGTCGCTCGTAATGTTTCGAGTGTGTCAGATACAGATTTCTTGCATTCGACGACGAGCTAATTTTGTGTGTGTGTGTGTGTTGCTTGTTTCATTTGCGAATTTAAATTTTGACACCAAAGAAAAAAATAATAAGCGTCATCCTTGGCGCGCTACCGAGATTTGGAGGGAGTGAGATTTGGTTAATTCTTTATGAAGATGTTATCAGCCGTCGAAAGACGAATCGCGTGAGAGAGCCCCTGCTGACAACCTCAAGATCGTTTGTCTTGTTTGGCTTTGAAGTAAAGTCTATTCTCTTCAAAATGCTATGAGTGAGCGGCGGGACAATAACTCGGTTACTCACACGCTCCTCTGCATGCTGTCTACCAGCTGTCTGCTAAATGAAGACGCCCGAAATTTCTCTTGTGTATCGCCCTCTTCAAGAAAAAAAAAAACAACCAAAAATGTTTTGAAGCACAACTCTGTTGTCTTTCTCCCTTTTTTTTTCTTTCCTGTGTCTTAAGTCCATCAAAACGAAACAGTTTGAAAATTATAGAGTATAGTATAGATAATGTTGGGGACCCGGAGGCTCACGAGAAGTTTGCAAAATGTAGGATCAAAATGGTAAATATGGATAAATGTTCAACAGATTTTTAGACAGAAAGGTAAAATCATCTTATAGAGTCTTAAGGATTGTTTTGACAGTTCTTGAAAGCCAAGATTCTAATAAAAACATGCCATGGCACCAATGTGTTATGGCTCTTGCCTTTTATTCATCTTCTTACTTCGTACGTTTCTCTTTTTGTTGAAAAATGAAATGAGGGAGGGAAAGCTTGTTTACTCAGACTTCGTGTTTTGCCTGCAAAGTGACTACAATTTATTGTTCCGCTGCCAGAGAATTCGTGTTTTTAACTGCGAATTAATTAGGTTTTTTTACAATAATGTTGAGCTGGTAAACTTGGCAATTTTTTTGTTTTAGCCAAACCACTACTATTAGTCTACGCTGACAAGACAATAGTGCTGTGATTATGATTTTATAAAAGTGCCGAGCATATCAAATTTGTCAATGCATTCTTCCTAAATGAACACATTCTGTGCACTTTCTGTGCAGTTGTGAAAGTGCACAGAATGTGGATTTTGGGGCAGTAGATATAGGTTGTCTACCTTTGTGAGCTAGCGGAAACTACGGGAATTCCCCTAAAATGCAGTCATGTTTCCCGTAATTTTCGCTAGTGCGCAAAGTTAGAGATCTTTGCGCTTTAGGGCCCATGTATATTCCTTTCTTCTCACAGTTGCGATGGCTTACTTGAGAAATGAACTGAGAGCGTTGCCGGGGGATAATCAGGATTGGGCAGAACTGAGATCATGTAATTGCAGTTCGTGAACATAGGTTCAGTTCACTTGGATTTGATGTGGGCTTAATAGCTGTTTTGAAAGAATCGATGTGGATCTGAAATGTAGGCTCTATTGTGGGGGCTTGATAAGAACTCTAATTTTCTGCCTAAATTTCAGTTCAGATCACAACTACCTCGAAACTCAGAACCGAATGCCATGTTAACAAAAATGAAAATAAAAGGAACCGATCTGAATTGAAAACTACTTAATTTCACGGAAAGCTAAAACTGATCTTAGGACTTATTTCCTTAGTGAGCTGAATAGATCTGAACTGACTTTTTCTGATGAACTTGCCCAACTCTGAAAATAATATACCAACAAGTCCCAACACGATCGTTGAGACATTGTAAAATCTCAAAGAAGCTTGCTTTATTGAGTGTTAAGTCTGGAGCAAAAGACACTGAGCTGCGCCAGGCAAAGTTACTCTTTTTGATTTCCATAACCGTCCACACCAGAAGTGTTAGCCGCCCGGTTACACCCAGCGCCTTTGGTGTTGTTGATTAATAGGAAGAATAAAGATTCTTTTCCTTTCCACATCTCTGTCGCTTTTAGTCTGGATCTACAATCAAATATCCTACATAACGTTACACTGACATTCAACCTCACATTTTCCTCTTGAAATATCGCAGATAACGAAGTAGGAGCAAGAAAAGGCTCAAGCCATTAGCTGTTCAATTATTTAAAATGGAAGCGGCGGGCGATATCGTTGTTTGTGTTGCGTTGCGATCGACGCCATAGCAATACCGCGACAGAAAAGCAGATCATCCTCTATCAGCTTTACACAATGATTATTTTCTCGTGCGATTAATCTACCGCGGAGGCTGGCACGAGCCACGTAGAGCTTAAACCTTTAATGATACCTTCAAACACTAATCGCTACCGCCAAATGCAGGCCTCCATGCTTGAATACCGTTGGATTTCTAACATACTTTGATAGCGGGCGCCTTTTTTTCGCAAAGCCGTTTCGTTATTTCATGCACGCGCCCGACACGCGAGTAGTCTATAAGCTTGTGACGCAAGGATTATCCGCTAGTGGTGGATAGTATCGTTTCTGAATATCGATTCTCTCCATATATAATAATTTCGATTCTGCATAGAAAGTATCGACAGTATCAAAATCTATTTTGATCTTCTTCCGATCCTTACTACGAAACTAACTCCAGGTTACCTCAATGCAAAGCCTCGCCGTATCAGAAGGTATCGAAAGGATCACAAGTATACCTATCTCCCCTGTGCAAAGCCTATCGATGTTGACGGTATTGAAAATATCAAAATTAAAGAAAGTATAAAAAAGTATCCAAAATATACAACATACTTACCCATAACTAATTAGCAGATTCGAAATAGAATCGATATTTTCGATACTTAGAGCATGAGAGGTTAGAATCGTAGCACTTCAAAATTCAGGTATCGGCCTAATACTAATATCTGTCCAAATATTGGTCACTTCGAGAGCAAATCTTTTCCAAAATCGGCTATAGGGTATTTCCACTGGCTTTGATTGTTCATACGGGCTCTATTCAATGCTAAGAGGTCATCATCTACAAATGCTTGATTAAACTTCAGTGATTGTTGTACGATCTGGAAGCCATTGTGTGGAGGCATTTCGCTCTGTTGTTGTAGGAAAGCACGGTATAGAGGCCATGACGTAAAGACTTTCTGCTCTAACGGTCAACACGACTGCAGAATGACCACCGCACAGTAAAGTTTCGTCTGGCCTGACACCGTGAATCTGTCTCACTCTGCTGCTCATTCGACGTAAACGAAGGGAAATTCCAGTGAAAGGATGGGTCGTTTTCATTTCTTTCGTTGGTGTTCCTTTGATGGCTACTTTTATGAACAAGTTACGGAGAAGGAAGAGAGAAGTGCGGGGGAAGAGAGTAAAGCAAAGGAGGGAAGCTCGATAATTATCTGTGATATGGCAACGGCTCTGTATGACTTGAGAAAATAACTGAGTCTGTTGGGTGATAACAAGATGAAGCCGCGTAAGGATACAATATCATTGCCTAGGTGCAGTATTTCTGTAAATTTCAGAGAAAAGAATATCAGATTCTCGTTTATTGCACTCAAGCGATGATATTTCTTCTAACTGCATTCAATGTCTATCCAGACTCTTTGTTTATATCTAGTCAAACTCTGAAATAAGAGCAGAAACTGATTCACCCTGCAGGCAAATTTTTTAAAAAAAGTAACTCTAGACAGAAGCTGAGATCTGCACGGTAAGATAAGCGTTCCATCCAACACAAGGGCAAAATGAAGGAAAACATAGCATATTGTGCTAAATTGCTGGACCCCAGTGGGTATATTTGAGCTAGGGGATTATTTTGTCCTGCGACACAAGGAGCTGAACCGGGCAGGGCAGGGGTTGCTGAACCACTTATGAAACGTGACATATTGCAAGCATCCCGCGTTTTTTATACCACCGCCTGTGTTTTAACAATGACATTTTCTTTTATATTTCATCCGGGCCACAGCAGTGCACAAAGGTGGTACGCCTGTTTAAAACGCATGTGATTAAATGATTTTCAAATAACCTCTTAAAATAATGAACGTGTCATAGTTTCAATGTCGAATTATGCAGTTTCTGAGCAAGGCGGAAGCCGAAAATGCACGCTATGTTCAGCACAGCAGCTTCCACTATAGTTAACTCGTAGAAACAAATTAATGATGCATGAACCCCAGTTTTGCTTTACAGAACAGCATGCACGTTATAAATGTTTCTTCAGGTTAGGGTGAAATCGCAATATATCCTTTGCTCGTACATTTGAATGGGATAGTTTCACTGGTTTTCTTACGTCGTTATTCCCAGCAGAAGGAAAATGTATTGTTCTAAACTCGTAGTTTATTTAGAGTATGGCATTGAATTATAACACTAGTCTAGTTTTCATTGTTCTATGCTGAGAACAGTGAGCTTTTGACAGGACGAGTAAAGTGAGCTTTCATGGGTGTTGATAACTCTACTAGAGCAAGGGACGTTCTGTAGAAATTGTGCATGTCTCAGAGACTTCAAGTTTGTTAAGCCATGGTGAATTAAATTAGAAATACTCGTGTGTGTGTGTGTGTGTGTGTGTGTGTGTGTGTGTGTGTGTGTGTTGTGTGTGAGGGGGGTAGAGAGAGAGAGAGAAAAAGAAAGAAAGAAAGAAAGAAAGAAAGAAAAGAAAGAAAGAAAGAAAGAAAGAAAGAAATCGCTCCTGGGAATATGTTGTGGTGAGGTTAAATCTCAAATTGTGTTAAATAACATCTTTTTCATTTGATTGGTCACAAAAATAAAGATGACGAAAAAATAATGCTATAAGTATAAGTTCAATAAAATTAATCCATTATTCTGATCTCACTGTTATCGATAGCAAACTTTGTCCAAAAAATGTGACATTCTTTCACACATACACTATCCTATCCATTTTTGTCGGGCTATTAAAGAAGAGGGAGGAGCTATCGGACACAGCGCCCACCTGATCCCCACCAGTCACTATAATCCAGCTTCACAGACAATATTTTGTAAGGGCAGTCGTACCCCAAAACTGATGCTACCCCACTTAACAGAATAGGGTCGCGTGGAGTCTGGTTAGGCACCCGTTTATCGCCCCTGCGTGACGCTGCGGGGAGGTTGTCTCGACTGGGAATCCCCAGTTCGTAGGGGGAAAAAGGCGGATGATCGAAAGCCCGTGACAGAACCGTGGATTCACAATGCTTCCTTGGCTGCTAAGAGAGAGAGAGTTTTGTCTTACCCAACGATGCATGAATACGTGCATATTTCATGAGGCACGTGATGCGCGGTTTGCCGAATTCAGGAGCTTTGACTACAATAACGAATCGTCACTCACCAGCTCGTTTGTAATCGTATACATTGGCAGCACACGACGGACACGTGCTATTTATTTATCTTTGTATGCTATCTGAGTATTATCGACGTTTGCTTTACTCCTGCGTGTGTTCATTCATCAATAATTATCGTTCAATAATTTATAAGCTGTGTTCATTGACACGCTTCACCCACTCTGTTGTCTTCCTAACAGAGATGAAAAGTCAAGAATCCAGTCTGGTGGAATGTTGAAATATTTAAGAGGACATGGTCATTATATTTTCGTAAGTCGGAGTTGTTTATATAAAAAGGCACGAAGCTGACAGAATGGATATGGAGAACAACATCAACAACGAACTGTTGGGCAATTTCTTCAGTCTCGATGATCTGACGGAACTCTCAGATAGTGAGAGCAACGGCTTCTACAGCAAACCGGAAGACGATCTTGTGACTTATCTAACACAGTGCACACGTCCTTTACCGTCGTCTCCGTCATTCCTCACTTTTGCAGATGACCTTGAGGCTGTGGAGGCCAGGTCAAGATCAACTGTGGATGTACCGTTTTCCGACTCAGATATCACGCCCAACACTCCCCTGACGCCACATGGGGGCTCCGGCGTGCATTTCCTGTTCCCAGACGTGGCCCCCGTGCAGCAGCATGCAACATATTGTCATATAAACAAGCCAGAAAGAGAGGCGTTCTCAGCTTCTCCAGCGTCAACATGTACCCCAATGGCTAGCCAAGGAAGCCATGTTTCGTTTCTCGATGATCTTAACCATACGTCATCCTCATCGCTAGCTTGTTCAACAAAGCCATGTCCGCCGGAAAAGAAGACACCGCACAAGAAGAAACGATTCAGTAATAACGAACGGGAGGGTAAGCGGACACCAGGAAGGAGAAGAACATCAACTGCATCCCCAGGGGAACTGCAGAAGAAGCGGCGCCTGGCCGCTAACGCCAGGGAAAGGAAGAGAATGCAGAGCCTGAACACAGCTTTCGACAGCCTGAGGGAAGTGATCCCGAAATTGGGCGGTGACCAAGTTTTATCCAAGTATGACACTCTTCAGATGGCTCAAAGCTATATTCACGCGCTCACTGAATTACTGGAGAAAACCCCAGAGGAACTGTCTGATGGGCAGTCTTGACAGTAATAGACATGGACATTCTTGGAGTACTTTGCATTCTGCAAGCTGTCAAAACATGAGAACCTGCAAGGTGTCAGACTATTTTTATAAAGACAGTCATCAAATCGTCGCAATATCACGAATGATAAACGCTAAAAATCATGATAACCAGGAGACGCCACAAACTCATTTTCGTAAAACTGCACTTAGAAAGGCGATTCTTTGGAAGTAACTTCTATTGGTGAATGTAGTATAATGTATAATAACGTTCAGTCTTTTGTGGTAGAACTTACTGAGATGCAGTTTTGTTTTTTGGATTTTTTAAATAAAAAATGAGTTTTATTGGTTTTTCTCCCTGACATTCTTTGGTGCAAAAATGTGACATTGGCCTTATTCGGGAAAACACACTAGCTTTTCATGAGTGACATTTTGTGAAGTGCCTTAACAAGTGGGTGCAGCATTCCAATATATTCCTGTGTAACATAAAAAGTTTCCTATGGTACCATGAAATTGTTGAAGCTAGAGTTCTAAGCGTTTGACACAACATGCACGACATTATTGACAGTCCAAAGACGACAATCTCGAATTTCTTCAGGGTAGCGTTTGTCGGGGCACTGTACCCAATCGACGAGAATCAGGTGACGTATTATCATGACCCCAAAAGTCCTGTACTTTAGAAAGATGCATACTTGTTACTTTAGAAAGATGCATACTTGTTTCAGTGATTTGATCCCGAGTCTCATAATGACTGATTTCGAATTTTTGAAGTTTAAAATCATACAATTCACTGACTCGCACATGTTAACTGATCTTGTAGGAGTAGAGGGAGGAGCCAAAGTGTATCTTAGGAGGTCCAGAAAATGGTTACTTAATTTCAAAGTTAAACAACTTCATTAATTCAGATTTTATGCAGCTAAACTTTGCCACACAGTAGCAAGTAAAATATTATCTCTTAATGCTGCACATTCCAACATGTTTATATGCTATGGTCAGGTCATTGGTGAAACATTAAAAACACAACATTTCTAACAACAGTAGCATGTCTGATAACACATATTATTTGTGGCAGTGTGTTTCTAATTCTTTTGCTGTGACAAAAGTAAAGCATCTGGAGTAATGAAACTTGCAATACTTATTAATTATATCTTTACTAATGTACTTTAAATGTCTCCGCAGTTTCGTGTAGGTTTTGGACTTTGAATTATGTAAACTTGATATTTTTTCCCCTCTAGAATTATTTTTTGCGAGAAGCGGGGCGGGAGTGGGGGGAATCCAAACTATGTGATAAAGATTATTGATTGATAAAGTCACAAATGTCAGAATATGTTTACTCTTTGCCATACTTGTACCTAGAATTTCAAAACACTGTTTTCGTTGGCTTTAAGATTGAAATGTGTCTGTGTTTCTTTAACAACACGCCATAGGAAACAAAAATCAAGTTTCTTTTTCCAGCAGTCTAAGGGGTGTGCTCTGTTGCTAAGGATTTATGTTCTTCCTGGACGCACGTGAGTGGTTCCTCAAATTCATGCTCATAGAGCAAAATGGATATTAAGTAAGCTACCTGAATTTTGAGAAAATGCAACCATACTTTATAAATAGACCCGGTTAAGAGAGATATGTGAATATCAGTGCAAGCAACTTCAGTTAACTGTTTCAGATATATTGTATCCTTCAGTCACATTGCTCACTTCTGGGACATTAGAGTTTAAGAGCCTCGTAGATAAAATTATATTATTACTTCCTGGTTTACTTCGGTAAGCTGAATAATACGTTGTCAGGTAAAGGTGTCCATAGCTGCTGGAACGTAAGTGACGTCAGCATTTTTGCCACAGGCTTCTGCTGATCAGGGAAGGGGAATAATTCTGGACGCAAGGGCCAAACCCTGTAACTCCAGCTCTCCTTACTGCGTCATATTACATACGCGCACGGTAACAAAACGATGCTCTTTCATCGCAAAATTGACTCGGTGGGCACCATAGATAACTTTTAGAAAGAAAAAGTATTGAAAAACGGTAAATTATTTTTGATGTGCGTGTCCAAGTTTAAAGAATATCTTGCACAAGTTACGAGGACTGCGTTTGTTTAGTCCCTGCAGTTTGACAAAATGGGAAGCCACATACCCCTTCCCTCTATTCTGGTGGCAGTCCCTAACGGGGGTTACGGTTATAGATAGCGCGCACCAGTCACAGTGAGGAAGGGTGCACACCTACTGGAGATTATAAATGTGTCTCATTTTGTACAAAAAAAAAAAAAAAACCTTTGGCAACATGGTGGTAACCATGTACAGCTTCATTTTTTTGTTTCTTGTTTGAAGTTTTCACATTGGACAGCCCGCTCTGGATAGCTTTAGTTAACGTCAAATAACAAGCGAATTATATGTAGTAACATTGTATGATTGTCCACGTTGGCTGGCAAATTTCGTAGCGATGTTGCAAAATCATTTCAGCCACACAGTCTATTACCATAAAAGGCTATGTTGTTGATATGTTTCTTCTAATTTGGCATTTCGAATTAAATACCAGAGGTTCACAGCGACAGGGGTGCAACTGCACCTGCAGGCGACAATGAGTGCGAAATATTTTGACCCGGGCAAAGCTTCAGGCTCTATTCAGGATCAACTCAATGCATTAATAGTGCATGTCGGTTCTGTATCGGAGCGGAGCCTTAGGCTCTCTGGTGATACAAACGCTCAAGTGATGAAACAATACTGAAAAACCTTACGCTTTGCAGTCTGCAATCAGAGAATAATCTGGAAGTAACGAATTTTAAAATCAGTCTGTCCTGAATCATTGTATAACTTAATATAATGCTGGCAGTATCAATATGATGTTAAGCTCACCACCACGAAACGTGTTCAAATAACTCAATTCTTGTGTTCATAAATATTCCAAGTTTATCTTTTACTCATTGTCATGTATTTTACTGATTTGGACTTGGCTCAAACGTAAATGTGTTATGTATTTAAATGCTCAAACTCCACATACTGCATAACGCTGTATACTCTAGATTCATTGATAACTTATGTGTGTATGTTGTATCAGCTTACATCCGGTAGCCACAAACACACATATACACACACACACACACGCACACACACACACACACATACACACACACACACACACACACACACACACANGTTCATAAATATTCCAAGTTTATCTTTTACTCATTGTCATGTATTTTACTGATTTGGGCTTGGCTCAAACATAAATGTGTTATGTATTTAAAAGCTCAAACTCTACCTAAGTGCATAGCGCTGTATACTCTAGATTCATCGATAACCTATGTGTGTATCAGTTGTATCAGCTTACATCCGGTAGCCACACACACACACACACACACACACACACACACACACACACACACACACACACACACACACACACACACACACACACACA
>JAWQUT010000005.1:3589448-3601120 GCA_033807755.1 Ellobium chinense
ACACACACACACACACACACACACACGCACGCACACACACGCACGCACACACGCACGCACACACACACACACACACACACACACACACACACAAAACTCACCAAATTTAAAGGCCAATAAATTTATTCTGGAGGGAAAATCTGAACACATAAGAGACAATTAATATTTCATGAGAAACCTCCACAGAGACACTAAGTATCTATAAATAATGATATTGGCTATCGGCTGTAAGAACTAACGTTATGTAATTAGAGTTTCATTTTGAAGTTCGGATCTCCTACCGACCTTTATATGACAGATAAAGACATGCGCGTATGATCTTTCCTAGTGTTACAGCCATTATCACACATCAAGAACTAGAATCACATTCGAGTTTCACGTGTAATTAGTAACGCACATTAATATTATAAACGTAGCATCATCATCGTATTGTCGATGTGCCATCTGAGCATGCCTACCTCTGCCGCAACGGTGCGTAGGAGATCCGAACTTGAAAATAAAAGCTCTCTTTAATTAGCTGTAAGAACGGACATTATGTTGTTTGTGTTGATATACCACTAATGCCGTGCACTCACCATGAAAGTGTTCATACTAGAGGCATACTAGATCTGACCCCGGAATTGTGTAGAAAGAATAGAGCTAGAATCATGATTTTTTTTCAAACATTCTAGTTTACCATTATGTAGAGAATTCCCAAACTTATAACACCACAGATGTACAAATTCAGAAACTATAAACGGAAAAAGACCATCAAGTGAGATAGGTGCGCGAAGTTATCTTAGACCTCGAACGTCAGGATTTCAGGAGGAAGATTTTACAAGATGTAACCGGATGGAAAGGCAATACAGCATAGTATTCTTTTTCTTATATTTAAGCAGGAGGAAGGTGAGCTTAGTCTGATAATTTTTCAGATGTTACATATTATTGTAAGGAAGTCTGTCACCAGGGATTTTACCAAATTACTGTGAATGATCAATTTTGAGAAGAAGGGCCGAAAAAAACCTACTCTAGAAAATTTCTGTCCTTGCCGGGGATCGAACCAGGGTCTCTCAGCTTGAACGTGTCTGAACACCACACTACAGGGACGCTAACTTCACAGCAATTTAATTCTTAAATACCTACTGCTTGAATCGGTCCCTAACTTCCACGTCGTCGTGTACACGCGTGACCCAAACACACTTCCCGACTGCTCACACTGATCATGTAAACGGGTTTTCTCAAGCCTATTATTATTGTAGATGGTATGCACATTACTGGGTTTTCCTGGTGTTCGAAAAGTGGACACGGCGCCGCCCGATGGATTACTGTGGACCATAACAATGCTAGTGCACACATTGCACCCGGCCACACTTGAAGTTTTAGCACAGCATAACGTATAACTGTTCCATGACTGGTGTTTGAAACTGAAATTTCGACCTAGGCCTTTGCAGTATGAGATAAACGTGTTTGATTTTTGATTCAAGAGAATGAAACTCTGTGCAAAGAGCAGAAGAGAGTTATGCACAAAAACTATGCAAAAATATAGGATTCCGGGAATATATCTAGTGTGCCTCCAATTACTGGAAGTCATGTCATATTAATTCTTACACTATCATTGTTATTCTCCACACTGTGTTCTAATAGAGGCAGCTAACGCTATTTATAGAATCACTGGTACGATAGTGCACCGTTTTGATTCAGTCAGTTTTATGACAAATAATACACAATGCTTAGTTGTGCATTAAAATTTGATAAATTGAAAAAAAAAAAGACGTTTATTTAAGTTGTAAGGTGGTAGAGTGGTGACATATGAAACATGACTGCATGTAGGACCCTTGTTTTTGTTGTTGCTTTGTTGTTGTAATTAATTGTTGTTGTTGCTGTTGTTGTTATAGTTGTTCCAGATACCACTACAGATTTGTGTCACAAAATAACATTTGCCCATAGTGTCCGTATTTCATTATCATCTCGGCAGTTATCTTCGTTATCATCTTCTTCCATTTCCTCTTCTCTTCAGCTTCTTGTTCTTTCTGGTCTTCTCTTCTCTGTTTCTACTTACTCTTCATTTTCATGACAGCTGCGGCTATCTGTCTGTAAAATAAATGCCTATCATCATTACTGTCACCAACGCGACTTCATCGTCATCCATATTTATGATATTACTATAAACATCATTGTGAACTATGTATTATTCAATCATTGTCATTATTACTATTAGCTTGTTGACATTTTTGAAAAATTAAATTTTCAAAGTATTTATTATACCATCAGTCTACACCTTTTCATTTTATCGTACAGTTAGAAACAGATGTCTATATATCAACGTTATCATTATCATAATCGAGGCTAAAAACTATGTTCAGCTTAGGTGGTGTGAATGAGGTTTTATATCAGTTGTCTTGAACATGCCTATGTATACAACTCTTTGGATTTGGCATAGATGATTGGACTCCAACGTGATGCTTTCTTGTTCGATGTGCGGCCTTAGCTCCACACGATCACAATAATGATGTTGTTGTTGTTGTTGTAGTTGTTGTTGTTGTTGATGATGATGATGATGATGATGATGATGATGAAGATGATAGTCATCATCATGTGGTGATATTAAGAATTATGATGATAATTATCATAACTTTCATAACTATGACGACGATCAAGAGAATATGTCACGATGGCATAGAGGTAAACAAAATTAAGACATCAACATGCATTGGAGCTGAAGGAAAAGAAATAGCTGGGCAATATTGAGACAAAAACTTATACAAACACAGATAAACCGAGATATTCAAATAGACAAAAAGAACACAAACTTATTGAGATACTTATCGCCAGAATAAGGCACGGGATAAATAGAAGGATTGGAAAGAAAATGAAATAATTTTAGAATGAGAGTATGAGGAAGAGAATGCGGACAGAAAAATACATCAGACAACGATGACGACTCTAGTAGAGTTACGGTCCACTTCAAGACGCTAATTATATCATGTGACCCAACGAAAAGTTTACTTAATTTCAAAGTTCAATAACTACTACATAATTGAAGGATTAAATTTTCAAATTATTTACAAGATTAACACCCCATTTTACAAATGGGCAGGCAGGCAACGCACCAGCGGCGAAAGAATACCTAGTGCACCGAAAGGCATCATAGACGAAGGCATTAGACTCCTTGAAAATGTTGGACGATTAGCAAATCGGGCGAATTGAAAAGATCTATCGGAGATTGTATTTCGTTGCTATACATATTCTTTTTTTTTAAAGGGTAAAAAAGATAAAGAGGACTGATGTGTATAGTTACTTTTTGTGTATTTTTCTACGAATTTAGGTGAAAACCGTATGTTTTTACGTTACGTAGTTCTCAAGAAATCAGTGATACAAATTTGGCTGAAGCGTTTTATTAATATAGATACTATTATACTATTATATTATAATACTATAATACCATATTATACTCTTATTATACAATTATATTACTATTATAACCGCAGTAGCCTAAATGTTATGCAGTTGAAGTTGGCACTCATTAGCAGATAAATATTGGCTGTTAATACTACAGTTAGACTAGTGATAAGTTTATGTCGCAGTTGAAAAAAAAAATAAATCACACATCGAAACAATAGCATGCCTGGCGTGCATCTAATGGTTTGTGACACCTATTAGAAGGGCAAATCACTGATTGTGTACAGCCCAATTAATCCGCTAATATATAAAATCCCCCTTTTTTGGGGCCCTGCCAGCCAGTGTCAGAGGGTAGAAATGTGTAAAATGACCTGTGATCCGAATAAAGCATCCAATTTTAAAGTTTCAGGTACAATTTGAGCCTTCTAGATAAAAAAATAAAATGTGTGGACCTATGTATTCGCACGCGATTGTAACCAGCCAAATAAAAAATTGGGGACCAAATCAGAATTTGAGGTGATCTTTTTCAAAAGACATTTGTGAAAAATTTTGGGCGTTGACCCCCCTTTTTCTTCCCGTTAAAAGATCGGGCNCATTGGATTCTGCACGTCATTCACACACACACACACACACACACACACACACACACACACACACACACACACACACACACACACACACACACACACACACACACACACACACACANACACACACACACACACACACACACACACACACACTCACACTTACACACACTCACACAGTATATATAAAACTTTATGGGAGCCACCCTGCGTATTTTGATAAAATTTCATAGGTCCAGGGGAGAATGATGTCTATACGACAGGATAAGAATGCTTGATCTTCATTTGTAGTGCATGCAGTTCTTCATAATTGGAAAAGGCATACAGTGGCTAAACGAAAATTCCATGGCGATGACGTAAAAATATCCCTGCACTGTGCAAGAGAAGTACATCATACCATTCTGACCTCAATATGAAGTTCGTGTCACGTGATTTACATGCTGTTTGATTTTCAGATATAACTGGTTTAGAGATCGATCAAAAAATAACATTTTATGAGTCAGCAGTGTAAATTTAATCTAATATTATCATGCTGGAACTTCAAAAGAAAAACAAAAGTGAGAGGCCAGCCATTAGGCACACTTAAATAGAATGTTACTGAACAGCTGGGTTGCATAACTGTGATAGACTGAGCCGATGTATGTAGGTCATGTTAATATTCAGTGCAATTTGCCCCAACCTTTTAAGGAAAGTTCGGCCATAAAGACTCCATTGTCACCCAGTCCTTGCAATTTTGTTCATTATCGCTGTAGAAACCAATCATAATACAATACCCATAAAAAGGCCATTAATAAACTGCTCCCTTCTCATTTTACAACTTCAAAGACGCTGAACAATCCACCAGGAGGCAAGCGGCTTCCAAAGACCGTAACAGAGCTGTGCGTTAGTCGATATTTTCAAATATCTGCTCACATGAGTTTTCAGGACGGGAAAAGAACTTGGTATCATCAATAGTCGATATCGATACTGTGAAGTCGCAGTTTCTTAAACGACGCAGTGCTAGCTAAGGAGATCATCAAACTATGGGTTGACTTAATATTAGGAGATAAATTCGACTACGGAGGAAGATGATGGAATTAACGCTGTCATAAACATGTTTTAGTATTGTTAGGAGTTACAAAGGGATCGGGCAGTTTGATAAATTGTGTAGCCAAAATACATGGATTATTTTTGTTATTATATGCAAGTGAAACAACAGTATCGACAACATTATTATCGATTATGTCAAAATTTGGAAGTGAGTACTCAAACTGAGGATATATACCGAGAGTATTCTCTATTGATATCGACTAAGCCACAGTCCTAGTCCTTAAGAAAGAGGAGAAAGTGCATTTCATACGGAGGGCATCAGGTGCATGGTTCAAGTCTACCTTAAACTTGTTTTCTTTCCTTTTGAGGTACAGATCACTTAAGCTTTTTTCAAGCAAAAGTTTTCCTTTCTCATAACATCAACGTATCTAAATTGATTGGGACTTCAAAGGGCGCAGAGACCAAAGAGCACATAGAAAATTGCGTTTTACATGAGAAGCAACGGCATCGCCCGCACACTTAGTGTGTCCGTGTTGTGTATTAAGCGGTGAAAATTTCATCTTGACAGCACAGCATATTTAAGCCCATAATGAGTCCCCTATACAGCCCGATGTACTTAAGCGTTGAATAGATCGTCTTTACAGATCAATCTGCTTGAGCCCATAATAAGCTGAAGCCAAATTTAAGTGACTTAAGGAATCTTAATTCAACAGGAATCAGAAGCCTGCATTGGTCATGCGGTAAAGGAAAAACTGCATTAAATCGGGTCGTGGGCTGTATGCAGAGGCTGATAAAGGCTCGGCGAGATCCCCTTTCATTGCAGTCGAAGTGAGAAAGAGAGAGAGAAAGAAAGAGAGAGAGGGAGAGAGAGAGAGAGAGAGAGAGAGAGAGAGAGAGAAGGGGGAGAGAATGAGAAAGAGAGGCAATAATCTTATAATTTTTTTGGAGTACTTGTTCGGTTTTGTCAGCTATCCGTCTCAACCGATCTCTGATGCTCTGTGGACCCATCCAAATTGCTAGTCCAGATTTTTTTTCCTTTGTCTTTTTCTCCTTCATTTACCATAATATATTGGGATGTTATCATGACTTAGTCCTCCAGCTGTTTTGAAGTAACTTTCTGTCATGATTAGCTTCCTTTAATGTCTGTGCTTTTTTGTTTTTTAGTTTATTTTCTGTCCATGGTATCTTTAGCATGTTCTTTAACAACCACGTTTCTGTGACTTGCAACGATTATTGTACAAGGGTTTCGAATCAGACTACTTGACCACTATTGCTCCGCCCTGTTATATTTCATTCTCTTCTGTTCCTTTGATTTCCATTCTGTAACAACATTTTATATAGCAAGACAGACAAACTAAGTAGAACATCTAAGTTTCCTCTTATGATTAGGGTTTAATAACGTCCGTAAGGATTAGGATCTGTACGACCAAAGTGCTTGCAATGAAATACAGTGACATCTTGGAAAGCTCACCTAAAAATAAATTACTCTTAATTTCTTTTTCTTTTTCACTTATGAATGGTGTATAGATCATGCCATAATAATAAAGGCAGGATATAACAAAGTTGGAACTTCAGGTTTTTTTTTTTTAAATTGAAGTTTTAAACTTATGTTCGAAAAAAGTTAATCTATCCTTCATTTCTTGAGAAGAATTTCAGTCTTGTTATAAGGGCAACAGGACGGAAATAGATATCTAATCGGCTTTACTTACAAATTCAAAGTGGATTGGATTCGAATGAAGTTCTGATATTTTACTGTCTCACTTATGAATGGTGTATAGATCATACCATAATAATGAAGGCAGGATATAATAAAGTTGGAACTTCAGGTTTTGTTTTTTTTTGTTTTTGTTTTCTTTTCTCCAAAAAAGTGGCACTTTGCCTCATAAAGACTCATAAAATGAAATTGGGTCTATAGTACTACACTATTCTTGATGTAACCAGGATGTTATTACCGCAGCGCCGAGTGCATCATTTCTTCCTCTTATACCCGAGATAAGGGTATACGGTCCTGAAGCCCTTTACAACCCATCCCCTCCCACCCATCCACTACAAAGGTATTGCTGGAGCTGCGAGTATTGTTGCTATGACCCAGGCTAAATCTTTCATGTCAAAATATACTTCAGCTCTTGCAGTGTACCCTGTGACAACGCAAGTCTTTAATAATCTAGAACTGGTCTGGTCATTTGGGACATTCCAGGCCTGCAGCTATCACAGCACTATAGCTAAATTAAACTTTAATTTCGGCGTGAAGATCATTAAGGATATTTATCATTCATAACTGCAGTACAGTATATCATTAAGCCGTGAATATTTCATATGTTCAAGGTACAAAATACTCACGCCTTGAATACGTTAAAGCCTTTCTTCTCCACGGCTTTAAAGAGGATAAAATTCTCGAGACCTGTCAAAATCCACAAGAGAGACTATCACGAAAAGAGACAATAGTTGCATATTATGCGAAATCGAGGCATATGATTTTTTAATAAAGTGTGCGCTTTTCTGAATCTTCGACCACAAGAATGGATGCACTCTGTGTATCTCAAGTATTATTCTTTTCTCGACTCAAGAGTCCGTTTTGAGAGTCAGCAGGTTCATGCTTTACTGGTCGAACAGTGGAGAGTACACTCCCAGCGTACTCTTTTTGCTTGACTGCCTCTTGTGACGAGTCCCCAGGAGGGCGGTGTAGTCTTGAGTGAGGGTTTTGTCCATTTTGTTTCCTCTGTTGTTAAATAAATCCTTTGCGTCTCCAGAGTAGTTTTGTTAATACTATCAAGAGTGCGATTCATAATCACATTGTGGCTCGAAGAAAAGGGAGGCGGAAAACTTAAAAGCCGCAAGTTCGGAAGCAAAACGAATACTGAATTCGCGCCGTTTGAAGCAAAAACTTCTAGATCTAGGATCTTTTTTTTTTTTTTTTAAATGAAGTGCTATCGCTATGAATCGCCGCACAAATGCGTTTGTTTTGTGCACGTGCATGAAGGAGGGAAAAAAACAAGGGTGGCTTCGTTTTAAATTTCAGCCTTTGACGTGTGACGTCTTTGCACTCAGCGCTTTGCAGCTGTAAAGGGTAGTGGTGTTTCCCCATAGGAGCTAATAAAATAATGCTAAGACAGGGACGCCCAAGGTAAGCCCGTGGGTCAAAATATGGCCGCTAATAGTGCATGCAAAACATGGCCAGGATATTTTTTTCCCCACCTAATAAGTGCTTTATACATCGAGTGTGATGTATTGACCTATGGGCCACCTACACAGAAGGCTAGACAACTTTTGAGATTCTGGAGAATAATATGGAAAAGTAAGGCTACCACCTTGTGGAAAAAGGTAACATGCCATGGTCAAGCAAGTGGGGCAACTGCACGATCAGAAGAAACAGTATCCATGAATTTAGTTAGATATCTTTATTGTTCAAGCCGTTTGAATGCTCTCACATATTCTGGCAGCATTGTTAATTTTTCAGTGCAGGATATGCAGACTGGTGCCAATGTACATTGTGAAGAATGTCCGACATTTTGCCCCATAAATAGCAAAAGAACAGAATCCGTAGAACTACCGAGAGAATAGCCTAAGTGGTCAACAAGTACAGTTAAGCATGCAAACACGCCTTAGGCACGAGTAAGGCCCTCAAAAGCTGACTAACTATAGAACCACTTTGCTTTTTCTCAAACGGTTGGATACCCTTTTTCTGAGCCCAGAATGGCGCAAGATAGCCGTAATCAAGATGTCTCCCCGTTAAGCCGTAACTCACACAAACAAATAAACAAACAAAGAAACAAACAAACGAGGAAACAAACAAACAAACAAACAAACAAACAAACAGACAAACAAATAAACATACATACAAACAAACAAACATCGCAAAGGTAGGTAAGCAGGCTTTGCAGCCAGGTCGCACTGGTTCCTTATTCTTAGGATAACGAAGGCATGAGAGGACTTACCTCCCTTACACTTTTAGATTCAACAGAGAGGCTGCTTTGATACCACAATGCTTTTGACAAACTTTGACACTTCTCTTACTCCCCCTTCTCCTTTTCTCTCTCCCTTTCTTTCCCCCTCTTCTTCCATTCCTTCCTTTTTGCGCCTTCCCCTGCCTCCTCCCCTACCTACGCCATCCTGGAAGCGCCATCATGGAAGTAAGAACCAACCTAACCGCATGTTACGAATTGAAGGGGAACAAAATTGTCATTTAAGGGGGATTCAAATGAGGGTGAGTATATTGTTGGAGGGATATACCGGCTGTTGAATGAATTTTGTTAATGCAACCCAAACAAGGTAAAAGCACTTAGAATCATGTTTTTGAAGAAAATCTCTGAGGGGGGAAATCATTATGTGAGTGAGTGCTGGTAGGGCGTACTAGGTGCTGAATTGAAATGTGGAAATTTGAAAATGCACCAGGGCATAAGAGAGTGGTGAGCAAAAGAAATGCATCAACTTTATTAAAAAGAACTTGTTTGGTAAAGAAAATGTTGAGATTCAGGAAAAGGAAAAACATTACATTAATCTTTTAACGATACTTTATTATAATTTAAAATGTGTAGAGGAACTTGTGTGTCGCATGGTTTACAACAAAAACAAACCGATTCTTTCAATCATATTTTTCTCAAGCGCTTAAAATATACACAATACGTTCATGTTCACTCCCGGATACTTGTTATTGCACTTCGCACTAATTATTTGATCAAAAGGGAATGCTTGTTTCATTTCTCCTAAACTTTCAAGATGGTTGTGTGAATACCATGTAAAGTGAAGTATGAATTATATTATATATATATAATACGTGTGTCGTGCGTGTGTGTGTGTGTATGTATGTGCGTATGTATGTTTGTATGTGTGTGTATGTATGTGTCTATGTGGGTGTGTGTGTGTGTGTGTGTGTGTGTGTGTGTGTGTGTGTGTGTGTGTGTGTGTTGTGTGTATATATATGTGTATGTGTGTGTATGTATGTGTCTATGTGTGTGTGTGTGTGTATGTGTGTGTGTGTGTGTGTGTGTGTGTGTGTGTGTGTGTGTGTGTGTGTGTGTGATAATAAGGACAAACGGCTACAGTTTTGCACATGGCATTGCACTGCACTCTTGTTGGTCCCGGTACTCCGGTCAAATTGCATAGACAACAATATCAGGACACTCCCGCCAAGAACTTGGCGTAGGGCTAGGGACAGGATTAGAGGGGGAAGGTGAAAAAAAAAGGGGGGGGGGGCACGCGGTATTATTGGCTCATATTTAGATGTCTTAGGAAAGAAGAAGCAAGACTGGGACAACCGTTAGACATTATCATTGCTTAGGAACACTCTCATGTGGCATTCTCTTTCCTAAACCTGCTTCCTAATTCTAAACCAAGTTCTAGGCGACAGTCACCTTGATGAAGTCAGATGTATGCTGTGCCAGTGTCAGGCAACCAAAGTATGCTTTAAGTTAAGATTTAGGTTCTAGGTTTATGCGTCTTTATCTCTTTAAAGGTGCTTAAGTATGCTCTTATATATATATATAGTAATTTTACGCCGACGCGCGCGCAGCCGAATCACTCCGATCCACTGCGCTCCCGTTGTAGAGAGGTAGTCCCTTAAATGAATTGAATTGAATGAATTATTTTGAGTGATTTAAGGGCAATATTTTGGGACTTTCTCAAGGTTCTAGCTAATGTTTAGGGACAGGAGTCAAACCTCGGAAGTCGGGCAAATTTCGTAAACAAAGTCGATAAGCCGACGCACCTACGAATTTACGCAAGCTGATTGGAGGAAGGGATATCGTACCATATGCAGATGCAACCATTGTATACTGATCTTGGCTTCTTCTTGCCAATGGTTTGATCAGAATATCTCCAAACGTTAATTTTTCTGGGCTACGACGTGACATCTCATATATCAGCGAATCATACGGAGTGTCCCCTTCCCCCGCCACTATTCACGTACTCAAAAAACGTTTATTAAAATCAAAGTCCAACAGCCTCAAGATAAGATTTTTTATGCACATTAATACATAGATATAATCTATAATTAATGCAAGTTTCATTGACAGAGATGCTATAATTTTGCTACAGTGGAAAAAAAAACCACGTTTCATTGTGTGACGTGCTGGGATACATTGTGTTAGATGCACATCGGATATTCTACTACTCGACATGTGTTTACAATTTTTCATCTGTGACATAATCCTTGCATCTGTGTATTTCAAACGTTGCAGCATTAGAAGACATTGTCCATGTGCTAGAGTATTCCTAATTTCAAATGCATGAGATTCTAATTGTTGAAGTTATTATACTTTGAAATTAAGTCATCTTCACTGGACCACCTGATGTCTTTGAAACCAGATTCAAGACAAGGTGGATTTGATGCCCACAATTTAATGTTCGTATTGCCATTTAATGTCTCCCACAGAAAGGACGTTCTGAGAGAAATTGCATGTGACCCATTTAATGCTTTTAAATCTCCAAGATAGGTTTTTGAGCTCACAGATAAAATCTGATACTGTAGAGCATTGGGGCGTAAAGACTGGAACAAAATGAGACCAAAACGTGCATTTGACCTAATTTGGAACGGAACTCGCTGACCAAGGAGAACATCTCCTTCCACCCATCCGAGACTTGCACAACACACTTTATGCCATTATACTTTCGACATAAATAATTCATGTGTAAAATAGAACAGCCAAATACATTTTACAGTACTCCTATCCCCCCCCCCCC
>JAWQUT010000005.1:3605169-3616574 GCA_033807755.1 Ellobium chinense
TATATTTCTTTCAACACTCTACACAGTAACACCATAAAACAATCTTTGATATCATTTGGCCTTAAATATCGTTCGTGATGCTTAAGTACCGTTTGTGCTACAATCACATGTCCTGTACTTCGGCTGCAATGTCTATTTTGTTCAACATGGTTAAGTGCAAAAATCATCAGCTGCATTCCCTGGTGCCTGTCTTATAACTTGGCATTCTCTGCTCTTCTGCACGACCACCACTGGTAGCCCGGATGAATGTAAGTCACAAAAGTCAAGACCAAAAGAAAGACATTCACCTGAAAAAGAGAAGAAATAAATGTAATAATCCTAATGTCTAGAATAATTGTGTCAGTTCGATTAGCAGCAGTAAAGCTTGCAAAGGTTTGCCCTGCCGCTTCATCTTTGCAAAACTAGTGATGGATCAACACCTTATTAAGTTATTTTCAAAGTATCGCGATACTTGGACAATCTGAATGAATATCGCTGGTATGGAGTATCGAAACCGATATTACAGACTCAAGCAAGGGAAATAGATAAGGAAAACCACGATATGAATCTATAGATTATCTCCCCTGGCTGAACTGATCAGACTTCCGGTAAGCCTCACACGCCGTTTTATGCGTTAGTCTAATCGTTCCGCGACATTACGTCAGGGTCGTGTGCTTGTATTGGAAAATCTGCATTTCTTTGCAACATACAGCAGCACATCACATAATTATTAAATTTTAGGCTAATATGAGACCCTCACTAGGCCTACAGTATAGCATACAAAATTTTTGCAGGAAAGGAGAGGTTACAGGCTAACTCCAGGATTGTAAGCCGGTTTCGGCTCTGACTTGAATACCTTAAACCAAATGGCTTTAATTTTCTTTTACCCTACATACCTAATCGTTTCAAAAGATCAGCAAGAAGCGTTCACACTCTCTCGTTATTTGTAGACATTCTAAAAAAAGCTACTAGATTTTGCCCGCAGTAAGCATTTGAACATTGCATGTGGGCAGGCAGGGGTAAATGTTCATATCCGAAAAGTATCCCCAAAATATGATGCGCAGGAAGTATGGTAATTCTGTATCGAAAAGTATCGGATAGAATTTGATAATAACGTCTGTCGATATTCAGTGATACTTTTGAGTCGTGAGACTTCCGGATGTAAAAATGTTGGGTATGAGTATGATGCCATTAATGCCTACCGACAATCTGATAAGGACTATACTGTAAACATGATGGCGAATCAAAACTATAATTGGTATTGTTAATTTCTAGACTAATGCCTGCCAATAACCCTGATATACTTTGGTCCCGAGAGCGTGTTGTCTGGATCTCAACTTATCAGGCAGTCACTAAAAAGGTGTCAATAAGGTATTGGATATAACACAGGTATCGCGATACTTAAATATTCATATTAGGCTTCGATAGAACCGATGTTTATTTATCCTTCTTATCTCTACTGGAAACTTATCTGGCTAAGTTCTTACTATATACTGGTTTATAGGTGCATTTCTAAGTTATCGAAAGATGTCATCTACACATAATAATAGGGATTTGAAATGATATTCTCTCAAGTCCTTCGGAACACCAAACAGAGGCAGCACCGTAGGGACAAGCTGTTTAAGGTCAGTCTCAGATACTTGAACGTACTTCAAGAAAGGAACTTATGACACTAGAAACGTGCAACGAAAATAAGTGACCTGCTTTGTGAACATTTACAAATGACAAAAAGGTTTAATGCAGACTTTAGAAGTGCAACTATTTTGAAAAGCTGTGTTCCAACCTGTAGATGTCATGAAAAATTAGTGGTGTCAGCGTAAATTTATGAATAAAGAATTTGGTGAAGTTATTTTTGTCCTACTTTTGACTGGCGTGCTGAATACTTGAGAAAACTGCGCACTAAATTTTACTTTGAACTGCATAGCAGAAAAGCACACAGATATTATAATTTCATCATTCTTATTTCATTCCTTATGTTCCTATCAAATATAAATTCTTACGTATAACTGATCTTTTTATGTTGATGAATTTAGCTGGCTCGATCGTAACCCCAGCTTTTATATCCCAGTCAGTGGTGTCTTTCAATAGTTACAGCACAGTCGCACACGGTAATGTTAATTCTATAGCGGCAGTGTTTGCAATAAATCATATCTCCATTCAGAATCTGTTTTTCTGTAATAATCGGTGAATACACAACGTGACAAAAGTATTTGGTGACATAAACCGTAAGGGCACTAGCGTCTCTCAGTCACGTTCATGGCGCTTTGTATTCATATACCAACGAAAGCATTGAAGTAAATGTTTCCGATTGTCAGTTTTGTTTTTTTTTGAGTGGAAGGTACCAAAACTTTCCACGTGTCTTTATTTAAGAGCGCCTGCATGAAACTGCCGTGAAATCAGCAGGCCAAAATTGATTATCAAACCGGAGTCTCAGAGCTTGCTTCTGAGTTGCAAATGATGATTTTAACAGCTGCAAGCGGATACCAAACCCGTAATTTCATTTCCCCTACACCGTCTGGAAACATTTACCGGAGTGTGTATACTGACTGAACAACCAGAATATTATATCCTACGAAGTATTGTGGCTGGACATTTTTGACCGTGACAAACACGGTGACAAACAAATTATCTCCCCTATTCGATTTCCAGAATTTTCATCTTTTATGTACCTGGTACTTAAATTAATTTATTCCAGCAGCCTGTTTTCTAGCCTAGTGGATTATCACTATGACTCAAAATCTGAAGAAAGACTCAACCCTCACATGAACCAGTCTACAATATCTTTGTGTTTATTTATAAGATGAGTGAGAAACATGTTGATGGGCTCCGTCACGTATGAAAATTTTACCATTTATCTGTCCAGCCAAAATACTCATGTCCCAGAAAATATATTAGGTAAATTTTAAAACGTTACTATAGCAGTGTGACTGGCACGCGTTTCTCATTTTGAAAAGAAAAAACAAAGAAAAAAACCATCTGACTGTTCCTTGCCTGAAAAATAAATGTAGGTGAGTTCTGAAACGTAACTAGTACCGCACTACGACAAAACAGTTGGCCAACTGTTTTGTCTGAGTTAAGTCGGTGAGTTGTGTTTCCACGAGCCCTACCGCACTAAGACAAAATAGTTGGCCGATTTTTTATTCGTGATTATAGATATCTGGTGTAGATCTAGTCTAGTGGTATCTAGATCTCTGTCAAACATGGATATGACAGAAGTTGCTTGTGTTTGTGCACTGGTACTTTCCTTCAAAAATAGGAAACGTCAAAAAAGGTTTTGGGTTCATCCCATCATCAGTAAACGATTTTAAAGAAATCAATTTCTCAGTCCAGTTGACATCAACATCCATGTTTGATACGTTGTGAAGCTGAATGCAAGAGATGCAAACTTAACTAACCGATGCCGGAAGATATGCAGTATGGGTGTAAGCAAATAAGTGAACTGAGGTCAACCCAACAGTTTAGTCTTGGTGCGGTAGATCTCTCTATTTTCCTACTAGCACAAAACAGTTGGCCGACAGTTTTGTTGGGTTCAGTTTGTGCCCCCGAACAACTGTTCACGACTAAATAGTTGGGTTGGGCTAGTGCGGTAGGCTCCTCTTATTTTCATTGATCACAACTCACCCTCCAACTCAGACAAAACAGTTGGCCAACTGTTTTGTCGTAGTGCGGTACTACCCTAATACTGTGATTGGCACACATATCTCCTTTCTCTCTCTCTCTCTCTCTCTCTCTCTCTCTCTCTCTCTCTCTCTCTCACACACACACACACACACACACACACACACACACACACACACACACACGCACACACACACACACTCACTCACTCACTCACTCACTCACTCACTCACTCACTCACTCACCTATACACACACACAAGACGTGACAGGGGTTGTGAACTCGATGTACACAATCTCCGTGTTAGGTTTTGTTCCACAAAGTAGCTCAGATGTAATTATAAATATCAAATTATCCAAGATTTTAAGTCGGCCTTAATCACATTATCAGGATTCATGTAAGAGCTACAAACACGTAAGGTCCTAAATATTTTATGAGGCCTTAAAGTACCAACGAATGCCTGGAGGAGTTGGTTCTTTCATGCTGACAAACTGCTAGTATGTGACTATCTTGTTCCCCAATCCATATTTTTGGGGGAAATGGGCGTCATATTACTATGTTAACATACACGAATTATGTAATAAAGGATTGCACACTGGCTTTTGCATTAAAACCGAATGCCTGAAACGGAAAGCTCTATGCTAAAAAGAATGTCTCTGCAATATTGGATACATTCACCTGCCAGTTCACTAACTTTGAGGGCAATGCACTGCAGAGCTAACTCTCCTATTGAAATGAAATTGAATTGAATTGGTTGAGCTACTTTGTAAGCGACAAATTACCTTTGCCATTACACTGAAAGTCTGAAACTACTTTGAAAGTTCAACTCGATTACCAAGCCTGTCGTTTTAGGATGTGAACCCACCCAGATTTGGTCACGGAATGTCAAATTACCTGAAATATGTTTTTGTAAGTATCCTTTCTTCCTCATTGTTCATCTGACGACGCTGAACCCAATGGATCCGTTAGTCACAACAACGGCTTTAATATATTGGTATGTGCAGGGAGGTGGGAGGGGGGACTAAAGGTGTACTTATTTCACAATTGCCGTATGACGTCCTGTACGGATTCACTGGCTTCGTGTTCTAAGCGTTAGCCGGCATTTGACCTTGTCTCACAAACGATTGCCCAGAGTGGTTTATAAAAGCTGAATTGATTACCCGCCTGAATTTCAGTATTTTTTAAAAATAAAAATGTAGCAAGCTGAGATCGTTTGTCATCAACAGGCCTACATGGAGTGCTGTCACAGGCAATTTTTATATACCTATTACGTCACGATCGTAAACTTTAGAAAGAAATGATTAAAGCATTAACTATATATCTGTCAATCATGAAGGCCTGTTCGAGGTAAAGAGGCCTACTGTGACACTTCACTTATTTGAACTCAATTGTGCATCTCACGCGTAAGCGTTATTTTTTTTCCGAATTTCACGAGTCGAGGGTTTGTTACGGCACAAATTGTCGCCAGGCACAGATTGTCGCCAGGCACAGATTGTCACCAGCGACAGTTTGTGCCGTAACAGGGTTTCATACTGCAAAGAAATTGCGTAAATCGCTAGTGCACAGTCTCTCCAAATGTTTAGTAAAGAAAACTGAAATAAAAGCGTCTAGTATTTAAAACGTGAACGCGCAACCATCTAAATCGAGACAGTTCAACGGCCATCTGTAGGCAGCGCCTGCCTTCCTCTACGGTAACGACTAATTTGGCAACCAGATTTAAGTTACATTGTCTTAAAAATGTTCCTGTCATGACTACCCTGCTTTGTATATTAAATAAATAACAAAAAAAATGTGCTCTGTTTTTCCACTCATGCATGCTGAAGAATGGGCAGAATCTGGCTTTTAGATCCAGAATCCTGTGGCTCACTCTACATATATTTTATATGTAGAGTGAGCCACAGGATATATGTAGAGTGAGCCACAGGATTCTGGATCTAAAAGCCAGAGGAGGATCATCATCCTTTCGGGAACGTTAAATAACGTCAAGTTACCCGCTCCCTTTGTAGCCCTCACCTTTTAAAACAGCATAGTGCTAAGGTACTCAGTATGCCCCTATTCATGACCCAGTTCTCAGCCAATGGAAATGGCCCATTCTTCTGAAACCATAGGAACGAGGTGTAATACTGAAAAGCAGTCAAATGTCCACAGAGCACTACACGATTCCTATAAACGGCGTCATGAGCGGTAAAATTTACATCAATCCCACTGAAAGACATACTAAATAATTCCGTTTGCGTTGAATATATAAGCGTGTAAGACTCAGTGAATGTACCAGATTTAGATTCAATACCTCCTTTAAAGCTGCACATTCCGATCGTTACCGCTGGAAGGCAGTCTCCGCTTACAATAAATGGCCGCGGAAAAAGCCTTGACTTGGATGGACCGGATCTGCTTTCATAAATCAAATACTAGACGTTTATATATCAGTTTGCTTTACCGTAGGTTTTATATCAAATGTTTTACTCATTAAAAAATTTGGAAAAAAACAACAACGTTTCCCAATGTGGAATTCAAGGTAGTGAAGTGTCCCATTTTGCCTCTTCTCTCCTTTTACACCCCGGACACTCTTGTGGTTCCCGTTATTCTAACGATATGATTACTAGAAAAAAACATTTCTCATTATTTCAGTCAAACTGTCTCGTTTTCTTTATCTATTTTGCACCAGTCCTTTGAACATAAAATTTTAATAAACACGAATATCTACCTCATTTATAAAGACACCGACAACAGATCCAGATCATAAGATGCGCCATGTTTCAAAGTAGAGGTATGAATTAACAATAATAATAATAATTTTAATAAGAATAATAACAACAATAATCATATGAAATATACAATCACCATCAATAATCATTATCATCATCTTCATGATAATGAAACTTCAGAGTCAACGTCCCAGATAAGGGATCATACACGCCCATGCACTCGCCACTGACACATCTATATAGACATACGCATACATGTACACACATACACATACAGTGTTCATGGTATATTTCTTTTCATGAATCATCGACGCGAGTGCTTAATAATTAGTATGTCCTTCTCCCTTCCCTTCTATTCTTCATCCAAGGATATAATCTACTCTTGTTATTTTGCTCTCTTCCACACTGTAATTACTCACTTTCCGCACTGGAGATTTAAGTGACGTTTAGAAATTAGGAATAACTTTTTGCTTGGGTCCCTTGACGCTGGATAGTGGGTTAAGGTACGACCAGCCAACGACGCAAAAGATGGTCCTCGACGTTACTATGGACTATGCCTTGTAGGTTTCCGAAAACCTAGTTTAATTTTATCAATAAATTATTTACTCTACGGTCATTTGCAGAGTCTCTATAACCTTTAAGTCTACTTTAATAATCTGCAGCATTCAATGAGCTTATTCAAAAAGATGTGCAATAAAGCTTACAAATGGTCCTCGAATAAGTGTGGACTCTGCCCTGTATGCTCCGATAACCTAGTTTAATATATATTTTTTTTTTCGGTTGAATCAATGAATTATTCACTCTACAGTCATTTGCTGGAAGCCTCACAACCATTGAGCCTTTTTCAATAGTTTGCGGCATTCAATAAGCTTGTTCAAAAACATGCGCAATAAAGCATACAAATGATCCTCGAAGTTACTATGGACTCTGCCCCGTAGGTTTCGAAAACACAATTTAATTTTTGCTGTTGAATCAATAAATTATTTAATCTATGGTCATTTACAAGGGGTTTTAAGACCAGAAAGTGTTCTTTAATGGTTTGCAACACTAAGTGAGCTTATTCAAAGCAACAAACAACAACAACAACAACAACAACAAAAATATATATAAAAAAGATAGATANATATATAATGCCGCTTGAGAATACAGGTGTTTCATTTTGTTTTCAAGCAACGAGAATGATATATCTTAACGCATAATTAAGTTGATCTTGCTGTAGCAAAAGCATTAAAATTTACCCCTCGATCAGATATTTTATACATACTCCGCTCGTCGTCGCTCGGTAATGAATCATTTAAACCCTCATAAATGTCATCACAGAATATATCTCTGTGACATTTTGATGGGCGGCTTGTCAAACTGAGAGGGTAAACTATTTAAAAGCTAGTGACACAGGGTATAGTATCGTATAAAAATTGTTCAGTGGCTTTCAGTGTGATGAAACATACATGCACGTTTGAAAAAGAGGCCCTTACAAGATGACAGAGGCACAACACTGCCTCTCTCCTCTTTCTCAGAGAAGGTGCAGTGCCCCTGCTCTCGACAATAAGGCAAAACCGGTTAAAACTACCTGCCTTGACAGGTTTGTTTAATTATAAGCAAATTTAATAAGAATATAAGAGTAAATATCAGGGTTTTGGACAAGAAACTTGTAATCTTTCTAGCCGAGTAAACGAGCTTTGATCTTGTGTTCAGGACTACTCTGATTCTTTTGTCATACTTGTTCCCATTTATTTTCTTGGAGTTCCTTCCTTCCTTCCTTCCATCCTTCCATCCTTCCTTCCATCCTTCCATCCTTCCATCCTTCCTTCCTTCCTTCCTTCCTTTCTTCCTTCCCTTTCTTCCTTCCCTTATTCCTTCCTTCCTTTTCTTTTCCATCGTTCCTTTTTCCAGTTCCTTCCAATCCTTCTTTTCTCTTTCTTTCTTCCCTACTCCCGCTTCCTGTATTCTTCCCTCCCTCTTTACGCAATGCTGCATTCCTTCCTTTCTTCATTCTCCTCTTCCGTTTCTCTCACTTTGTACTTTCTCTCCTTCCTTTCGTCTTTACTTCTTCTTTATTTTCCTTATTCTTATTTTACTTCTCGCCTCACTTTGTTCGTCTTCTACTTTCTTTCTTTAACTCTACACTATTTCCTCCCTTACTTCTTCCCTCTTTCCTTTCTTCCTTCTTTCCTCTTCCTTTCCGTCCTTCCTGCGTTCCTCCTATCCGTCTTTCATTTATCTCTTCCTTTTATCCCTCTTTCATTTATTCGTTCCGTGTTCCTCTCCTTCCTTCCTCCTTCCTTCCTCTCTTCCTCCTTATTTCCTTTCTTTCTTTCTCCTTGCCATTCTGCTATCTTTCTCTCTTTACTTCCTGCTTTCGTTCTATCCTCCCTCCCTCCCTATCTTCCTTCCTTCCTTCCTTCTTTTCCATCCTTTCTTCCTTTCAACCTTCCATTCTTCTAGCCTTGATTCCTTTCTTGCTTACCTGTTCAAACCCTTTAGTTTCGGCCCAAGAAAACAAGGCATACTGCAGCAGACAGAATATTCCCGCACTGATGATCATGATGCCGTACAAGCTGCCAAAATAAGCACTAGGGAATCTGCAAACATCACCATTAAAAAATCACAGAATGCAAGCAATGTTTTATGATTTGGATCATTTCATCAACAATATACCTGCAGTTTTCTCATTATGGTGAGGTTGTAAATTCAATACCTGTCACAAATAATCCTGTTCACAATTAAGACTGTGAGCACTGTTTGGAATCTTTTCCTTTTTCAAGTTTTGGTTCAGAAGCTACAATGAGGTGTAATTTTTCACAGACTATTCATAACGTGCAATATGATCGTAACACTAGGAATTATCATGAGTGCATGGCCTAACGGACTCTAAGTCATTCAAATTTGAAGATAAAAGCTCTCCAATATCTGTGGACGTCACTGCATTGCACTTCAGACATACTTACATAGCGCTGATGTAGCCTGCTGCCATTGTGTAGAGAAACGAGCGGAAGAACAGTAGGAAGACAAAGACCGCATAAAACACTTTGGCGTCTTCCACCAGGAATAGACCGGACATGATGACACAGAGGGTGGTGGTCAGTGCCAGAGGGATAACTGCTGGCATTAAGTGACGTCGAAGATGGGACTGGCTTTCTGGGAACAGTCATAAATAAACCCGGAAGTATTAGACAAGTGACAGAATCAGCGTGATTGTTTCAAATAGTAGCAGCCAATTAGATTCCTAGAAAAAGGTCTACTTTCTTTTGGTCTGTCAGTGACTATGTTTGTGTATTTCTGCAATGAAAATCAAACGGTTCGATGTGGGTTGGGGCTTCGGGTAGTGGACATGGGAGGTCCTAGTTGAGGTTTAGACAGAAGCATTCATTACGAGGCTCCATCAATCGAGAATGGTTCTGTTTTTCCTGGGGCTGGAATCAGTCCATCAAACAGAGACAACGATGAGGATTACTTTTTTTTTTATATTTGTCAACACATGAATAATAAATACTTTTTTGAAAAATTATTATAGATATTTTCAGCTCTTCACAATTTTTAATACTAGGAGCCAGCTTGATGCCATTGAATACCCGGTATACTTTATGCGTATAAAGACAGTGATAGCAATCTTCCTTCACGACAGTAATGCAACCCCATAAGAATGTAGTGCCACTTGTGGTGTGGTTACGATAGTGCGATTCAAACTTCATGAGACAACGTTTCTTAACTTTCTTAAAAGATTGCACTTATGTGTATCAAATTTTGTATGGCCTCCTGTTTCAATTTGTCCACGCTATTTCATATTTCTTTTTCCAAAAATTACACGAAAAATAAACGTTTTTCCTCCAAAACGATATATAAAAATCAAAAACAGGATTTGTAGCCATAGTGTGTAGAGTTTTACAGTGTCTCCGTGTTGTGGCTACTTCATGCTGATTTTCCTTTTCTTCAGAGAGAGGGACATTGGCAGTTTATCTCAGTCACAATGAAATGATCGTGGGTCACAGAGAGCGTTTTTTCCTTATTAGAAGCACTGTTGCTAGTTTAGATCTAGTCTATATTATTGGGTGCAAGCGTCACTACTTACGATGAATGCTAGCTAAGAGGGGTTTTAGACAGAGAAAAGATAAAATGAAGGATCTTAAAGTTTTCTATCACTGGAGGGATTTATTTCAGCATATATTTGTTCCTATTTCAAGTTCCCGGTAATGAAACACTGTAATACGACAGAAACTTACCTTTGAACAATTTATACTGAAGACCATAGACAAAGCCAGCTATGGGCGACGCGATGATACCGCCCATCATCATATACAGAAGGACATTGGTGTAATGGCTCACTGGGGATACATAATGTGTATATTTAAAACTAAATATGATTCTGCCCAATGACACAAAACTTTCTGAAAAATGTATAATGAATTTATTAACAAAATGGTCAACGTTTCGTGTTAAACACTTTTTCAAGACTGACAATGCAAGTTAAAGACATACAAAGAAAGGCAAGTGAATACAGATCCGAGAGCCGGATGTGTATATTTAAATGTAGAGATAGACTAACAGACACAATATAGACCTTCAGGCATGATATTATAAAATATTTGGGCACACTTTTTGTAATAGGCCTATACACAAATTATATAAGCAACATGTCACAATACTGATAATTCTTAGTAAGATGCATTCAAAATACTTTGGGATACTTCTGTCCAGAATTTTAAGCCGGCCCTGGTGAAGGCATTGAATTTCATCTGAGAACTTATAAATCTGAGGACATGGCAAGTCGTTTATAACTTACTTTTATGGAGGAACATCTGAAGTGTCGGGTCCCAGAGCTCCCTACAAAAGAGGGGCGGTGTGTGAGCGGTAGAAGATACCAAACTCATGCCATAATATCTTCACGCATTTAAACTGCTTCTTATAGTAAATTTATTGTGATCAGACCTGACGAGTTATTAGGCCTCTTAGCGCCAACATGGCAACTCTGGGTTGTAATGTTATCCGGTATTCGAATGGAAACCTGGCAAACATGATTTTTTAGCCGCCGTTTGCTGTCACGTGACTACGTACTCTCAATCCCAACATTAAATGTACATAGAGCCTCTGTTAATTTCCGGGGGG
>JAWQUT010000005.1:3621090-3649082 GCA_033807755.1 Ellobium chinense
ACACACACACACACACACACACACACACACACACACACACACACACACACACACACACACACATATATCCACATAACACTCTACATCATAATATAATAATTAGGCTACATCATATTATCCAATATCTATATACACACCCACAAGCACGTACACTCACACGTACACACACACATAGGTCTACATCCACACAAGACTCTACATCTTAATAACATAAATAGGCTACATCATATTATCCAGCACATACATTCACCCCCGTACGCGCATACACACACCCGCACACACACCCACCCATCAAACACACAAAAACTTTCTTCGTAATAGCATAAATGGCTACATCATAGTTTCAAGCACATATATGCCCTCCCACACGCGCATACACACCCACCCACACACACACACACACACACACACACACACACACACACACACACTCTCACATACCTTTCGATGCCCTCCGATACTTTCAATACTTTCGATCTTTTTATATTTCGTTCTTTTAATATATTAGATAGATTTCAACATCAGTAAGCTTTGACTAAAGAAAGAGCAGCTAGACTGAAAATTGAGGGTTGTAAAGGTTCAAATATAATGTGGAATCATTTGCAGAGTATTTAATCTAAATACAATGTATTATCGATAACATGATGACCACATACCGGTATCTTTAAAATGCCACACTGACCAAGCCCTTTTTTATGGCAGCCGGAGGAACCGGGTTTGATTACATCATTATATCGAATCTCAGACCAATTCGATGTGAATTATTCAATAAAGGTATTTGGTTGTATAAAAGCATCGACACTCACGCTCCAACTACTCTGGAAACACGGGTTCCGAACTTGAAATTGATTTGGCCCAGGATGAAACAGCCGACCCCGAGCATGGCCGAGCCAATGGTGAACACGAGGGCCAACCTGGAGTCTTGGGCATCGCATCCTGCTTGGTCGTCACTGTCACCTGTGATGGTGCTGTTATTGATGACGCTGGATAAGAGAAATGCAGCATAATAATATTAAAGGGACAAGGGTTGATATTTGCTTTACAGCCTTTAGAATCCACATTATTTTTTAAAAACAGTTCGTACAGTTTCCTTCCGGCTGATTATTTCTGAGAACATACCTCTGGAATGTCAGGATTTTCACCCTGAGTATGTGCCATTACTCGTCCTGCGTGACGTCATAAAGTGAGAAAAGCTAGAGGACAACCGGTGCAGACGCATGCACAAACCGTGTGGACAAACCGTATGCTGGCCTATCTCGCTTTTTGACGTCAAGCTGCACACGTAATGGAGGCGTGTGTATCGTTAAAATTTTGACATTCCAGCGGTGCTATCTCAGACACTTGTCAAGCGAAATGAAAATGCACACATATCAATTGTATAAAAAAATAGAATGTAATGCGGACTTAGTGGAAGAGAAGCAACTAACTAACCCTGTCCCTTTAAGTGTAGTAGTTTGGTAACAGTCACCTAAAGGATCTATAATCTATTATAAGTGTCGCTGATTGTGACCGCTGTGATCATCATCACTTGAGAACTTGCACATGACCATCGTAATACTTATAGCTCATTGGTGCTAAATGTCCCCTTACTAGGGTTTAACGTGCAGGGTAAATATAAGTATAGTATATAAGTATTATAAAATATAATGGCAAGAGAAAAACCAAATCCGCAAATTTCCAACCGTCTTCTGAGTTGTTGATGCTGTTGTTGGTGACATTGTCAAAGAGATATTATGGAACTATTATGTTATTGAGATGGGATCCCTCATAGACCTTTATGGTAGAGGCAAGCATGCTTATTACGGCATTTTCATCTGTTACGATCATATCGCACGGATGAGATTCATATCTGATTCTAGCTGGTAACGTGTAACATGATTGCAATACTAGGAAATGCCTACCTCTGCCATGAATTTGAAAAAAAAAATGCACTGTTGATGGCAAAGACTAGTACCGATCATGTTAAATCAAAATTTCCGGGCACATCCACAGGTACAACAACACCACCACCACCAACAACAAAAACAACAATAGCAGTAGCAGCAGTAGCAGCAACAGCGGCAGCAGCAGCAATAGCAACAGCACCAGCAGCGATAACAACAAAACCCGTATCGCCCTTATTTTTACAGCTTTAGAAGAGAGGTTTTAATTAAGAGGAGCTTATAAGGCTAATGCTAAGCTGAGATCTGGATCATAGTTTTGCCTGTTTATGCTGCCTGTTTATAAAATGCAAATCATTTTTGTAAAGCACCTAATTCCCTAGGGGACTGTGGGCGTTTTGACAAGTTTACATTCTCTCAGCTATGTAAACATACCGTGTTGAATAAAAGAACAGTAAGTATGCAACACACAGAAGCACACTAATTCACTCTCTCTCTCTCTCTCTCTCACACACACACACACACACACACACACACACACACACACACACACACANTGATGTCGCTGATTTGTTCCTTCATGGCTGTGCCGCTCAGATTGATGCTGTGACCCAAGTCACACACACACACACACACACACACNCACAGATTTCTCAGAACTACGTAACGTAAAAACATGCGGTTTTCACCTAAATTCGTAGAAAAATACATAAAAGATAACTATACACAAGATGTGTATAAGAGACAGCACATACACACACATACACACACACACATACACACACCAAACACACACACAGACACCATACACACACACACACACACACCAAACACACACACACACACACATACACCCCCCCCACACACACACACACACACACACATACACACATACACACACATACACATACACATACACACACATAATGCTCGTCTCTGACTGTATGCACTCGAGGGGCAGACTAAGCGAGTCTTTAATCTAAAACTGTCTCTGGGTGATACAGATTTCTTTTAAATAAATTGTATTCTGTAAATTTGGTGCTGAAGTGTTTAAATGCGACCTTAGCAACATAGCAGTATCTTATTCTTTGCAAAATCCAGTAACCGTTGCTTAAGAACTAGATTCTTGTCACCATGTCTCAGAATGCAAATCTCAAAGACAAACTCTTTGGAAACCGTACCTCAATGACAGGTATGCGGTGCAGTTCTTTGGGGGGAAAAAAGGACAAGCCCTACTGTTAGTTTTCGATTTAAAATATTTTATTTTTTATCGATAACAGTAGGATTGTGGGAGCCTATCTAGTGACGAAAAAAATTGGACTACCAGAGTGAATAATCGTTGAATTTGAAACCTGTTATTTTTTTTTTTTAACAGATTGTATAGAAATAATCGTATGACATGAAACCTCACGGCAAGGATGGTGAAATCCAATGCTGAAACTATTTTAATATTAAAAAAACAAGATAGTTATTGCCAGTAATGTTTCCCAGTGGTTCATCGGATTTCGTATATGCCGGCCTGCGGTCTGCAAATGAAGGCCCGGTTGAATCAAACACTGTTCATCTACATTAAAATTGTGAAAACAAAAAACTAAATGGATGACTCATCGTGTAAACAGTATATAAATTAAGCAGTGTGATTTCGGAACTGAGGACTAGCCTAGCCCATCTCGGAAAGTCTTTGTGGTTCGAAGGAAACATTTTATCAAATAGACGTCTGGCTTAAAGAGACTTTTACACGTTGGCACCTGCACAGGGAATAAAAATGGTTGCGTCTATTGCAATGAAGTGGGGAGTGAGGCTGAGCAGCTCGATTCAAAAGTTCGAGCCGAGTCGATCTTTACCTGCAGCTCGATTAATCGAGTCAGCGGGTTCGGCTCGAGTCAAAAAGATATAGTTTTGCTCCGATCTTTTTGAGTCGACTCACCATTAATCGAGCCACACGCTCAGCGCGAAGTTACCGCAGCAGTGTCGCACCTCCTACAATGTAATTAGCCTAGATCTAATTGAGATTGTTTATGTTAAGGAAGGGTTAGCAGTGACAGCTGGAATGGGCTGGAAGGAGAAAGATCGTGACTAAGTGTTAAAGTTTGGTTTGTACCGTCGATGCTAACTGGGTAACAAAGGGCTCTGACTAGGTGTGTGTATGTACGTTTGTGTATGTGTTTATATGAATGTGAACATTTAGGGTGCGAGATGAGATTCAGTTACTGAAGAACTGATAGGCCCTATCCTAGACTGCTCTTTCTAATAAAATGATACAATAAATGAATGACTGAAAAAAAAAAAAAAGACTGAAGTAAAAATGAAACGGACACCAGAAGTCAGAAGTCAAAAGAAGGCCCGAAGAAAACAATGTCATGCTACTTGTACGCGTACTATAATTTTGGGTTTTTGTTGTTGTTTTTTTTTTTTTGGACGGAGTGGGGGTGAGGGAAAGGAGGGCAAAATAAGAACTGTGAAACTAAGGGAGGGGGCGGTAGCGGTAGTGGCGGAGAATAGAAGAGCACGCGAGAATGTTGAGACTAGAAAGACCCATCCAAGAGGAAAGTAATTTATAATGACACTGTATAAACAGATCGCTAGTGCAACTGCGAGCAGCTATACTCCATCTTTAGTCGATCAGCCTTTACCGCGGACTAACTTCTTTCCCTCCGGTACCGAAAAAGCTCGAGTTTAAAAGATCGAGCTTTAATCGATCTTTACGATCCGGGTCACCGAAAGATCGAGCCGATTCGACTTTTCAAAATCAGGGATCGGCCCACCACTACTGTTTGCATCTGCCCACTCCCCAGTGGGGAGTGGGCAGATGCAAACAGATGTCAACACAAAGAAGGATAAAGGGGAAAATGCTCAAGAAGACAAATGCAGAGAGAAAATAGAAGAGGGAAAGAAAGTGATGTGGTGGAAATCGAGCCCGCGACCTCTGCGTCGGAACCCTTCGCCTTGCCGTCGGTTTGGAATCAGATAGACGTCTATACACGATCACACTGCTACTCCAAAAAAAGTGGCTTAGTGGCCGAACAGAAGACTAGCAGCAATAGCGCTAGGCACGAGACTCACACACACCACAAGTTTCCCTACCCCCTTCTTCAACCAACGGCCATTAAGCTTCATTTGGTAAACTCGACCAACACATAGATGTACACACAACATTAAACATAATGAACAAGACAGGGTCGTTTCATATTGTGGTGACATAGGTGTAGTACAAGGTGGAAAGGTCTGTTGCAATGGGTCATTCTCTAGGTGTATCAGAACGCCTAGGTCATTCTCTAATTTTAGATGCATAGGATGGTAACTCTTGAATCGCACACCGGACGAAATTACCTCCTAGCCATTTTTTTTTTCTACATGGCGTTGTAAGGCTGAGAATTATTTGTGAACACACTATCAACTGCAGAGATTTCTGCTCACGTATGACCATTTTTTGTAATATAAAAAATAGTTTTAGCACTGTCTAAGTGATACAGATTATACTTAAACATTGGCAGCATTATGATTGATTTTGGCAAAGATAAAGAACAATATACGCAGTGCGTATGTTACCGCAACCCCCCCCNCCCCCCCCACCCCCCGACACCTTTCCGGCTGCTGGACATATTTATAGCAAAGTGCTAATTTTCAAGGCTGATCTGTCTTTTGTCATCAGATACCAGTTGTAAAATTTTGCAGTGTAAGGCTAAATACCCATGAGACCCCGAGGATAGAATTCACTTACATACATACATAGTAAATACACATACACATACAAGCATACATATCACTATGCGTACACATACACCTACACAAATACTCACACACACGCATAAATTTACACATACAAAAGTAATTATACCTACAACTACACAAACACATACACAGGCCTGATCACTCTAATCCTTTCTCAACTCCCCGAGGAGCATACAGTGCTCCTGCCATTAACATTAAATAAATGAGTTTACAGCTAGCGAATTTTATGAACACATAGACTATTACCATTGTCTACAGACGGAAGAATTGATAGCACAAAAAAAAAAAAAACCAACAAAAAACCAACAAAACTTACCTCGTATTCCCACTGGTTTGGTTGGAAGCCGAAGATGAACATAAATCCAAGTAAATACCTTCATCTTTCAACACATAAACTAAAGATCCCCATCCATAAAGCAAGCCTCCAAAACCAATGCACTCGAGAAACGCCCATATCGCGTAAAGTACGCGCAATTTTGGATTGGCAGTGATGAACATTTGTTAAAATAGTTACCTCGGGTCAGTTCCTAAACTTCCAGAACCTATAGTTTCAACCAGAGAATTCACAAGTTTAGTGTGCCATGAAAATGTCAGTCATTCGGTAATGACTATGTGTTTGCTTTTGAATACTAAATTCGAATACGGAGGTGCGGAGCACCGTCCCTGTGGTATCAAAATAGGTACTGCAACCTTGCCGTGGTTTCTTTAGAATATACTATTTATTAAGACCGTGTGAAATATTTGTTACTTAGCTGGTCTTGGACGCTTGGTTTTTCATTTCTTACGCTACAAGCGCATAGACTATATATTGATTATATGTGAAGGTTTTTAGGGCTGAAAGGAAAGAGAGGGCCTATCGTTTTCAATACATAGTTAGATCTAATATTTTTACACGTAGAGCCTTCCCGAGGCTGTGACCGCAGTCAACAGATGCGTCTTTACTTCACGAACCCACCGAAAGCCCATCAAAATTTTCAGATTCTGAGATTTTCGCTACGTTTGTTTGGTCCCTGCGACGTCGTGAAAGGAGTCGTCCTTGCTGTCCTTAGCAAAGGGTACTTTATTGGTTGGTGCACGCCAGTCAGAGTGAGGAAGGGTGCACAGTACACCTACTAGAAGTTTTTAAGAAATATAACGTCTTTTGCCATCACCGGCAGAAAGAGCTCGGCAACATGGCTGCAACCATCAACGGTTGCATATTTATTCGTAGAACATCTTACCAACGGCCTTGTGTCGAAGGAGGATGTGGCGAGAATCACCGGTGGTATGTATGCTAAGAAATGAAGGAATGATATGAGTAAAGCAAACTCTACTCGCAAATCACTGTCTCTTCCGCATTGGTCTTAGCAATCTTGGGTTGCTTAGAGACTGATACTTCCTTTACTAAGAAAGGGGTATGGCTAGCCCTTTCGTCAAATTGCAGGGACCAGGAAAACGCAGCCCTTCTGTCCGAACTATAAAGGTGGCAAAGGGTAATAAAATACTTTGATTTTAGCCAACTCTCCGCGAAAAACTATTGCTTTTATTAAATGTTTTTAATCTCAGCAGCCTCTTTGGCAATTGTGGCAGTACCGTATCAAACTCAAAGCCGTCAGTAAGTGAGAGACAGTAAACGGAAACTGAAGTCGAGAATCGTTGATACTAATTTGTTTCATAATTAGGGTAATGTGTTTCGTAAAATGATATGACGTGGTACCCTTCTTTTATGTAATGAAACCATCCATCGGAAAATATGGAACGCAATAAAGCCGCTGTACTTAGGTCTTGTGCGTCTTGTACGTTAATCCACATGACCTAGAATTTTTTTGTTACGCAGGTAAAAAACTAGCAATGCTATCGTATTCCGTTATAAACATCCATCACACTTTTTGCTTTCTAATCCTTGATGCACTCGACTAAAGTCAGCGACTGAAGCTGTCATCAACCGACAAGAATCAGCTTATCCGCAATCCCTTTGGCCTAGATGTGTACGAATTGATTAAGAAAAATCAAACACATGACTTAGCCGCGGGCAAGTTCAGACAAAATTAATACAGAAATGTAACACGACAGCTTCGACACTGCTAAGCTTGGCGCCCCAGCACTGTAATCTGGGCCTGCAGCTATCTGGGGAAAGGAATAACCTCCCTTGCATTTATGAGGCCTTTGACACCTATTGTTTTTAAATCTTTTGGCCCTATTAACATTTTGCGTTATTCTAAATATACCACTGTGAAATTTCTTCCATGGAGGTTAAAGTACTTCTTTTGCCCGATCTTTTAACGGGAAGAAAAAGGGGGGTCAACGCCCAAAATTTTTCACAAATGTCTTTTGAAAAAGATCACCTCAAATTCTGATTTGGTCCCCAAATTTCCATTTGGCTGGTTTTGACCGCGTGCGAATACATAGGTCTACACATTTTATTTTTTTATCTAGAAGGCTCAAATTGTACCTGAAGCTTTAAAATTGGATGCTTTACTTAGATCACAGGTCATTTTACACAATTCTACATCCTAACACTGTCTGGCAGGGCCCCCCAAAAAGGGGGATTTTATATATTAGCGGATTAATTGGGTTGTACACTATGAGTGATTTGCCCTTCTAATAGGTGTCACAAACCATGAGCAAATGAAGAAATAACCTCCCATGCACTTATGAGCAAACGAAGGAATAACCTCCTTGCACTTTTGAGATAACTAAGGGGATGACACACAAGTCCCAATTTTTCCAGTATGATAAGCACTGTATCTGAACCTTATATGCACAATTGTTGTGATTTGTGAGGGCCAGGCTATCGTAATGCCATGACTTTAGTGGATGAAAAGTTTGAAAAGTTATGGCTTGCTATTCCATCTACGAGGGGCGTTCAAAAAGTCTTTAGCCTAACTATGAAAGAAGTTTGTTAGAAAACTTAAATTCACCATACATGATGTTACTTCTCTACGTAGTCACCATGTAAAGTCACGTATTTCTCCCAGCGGTCTCTGACCTTCAAAAGTCCTTGGGCGTAATAGGTCCCACTTGTGAGTCCAGCCAGTCTTCTACAGCATAAATGGTCTCCTCACTGCTATAAAAACTTCTCTTGATAGATTTCTTGAAGTTAGGAAATAGAAAAAAGTCTGAAGCAGCTAAGTCTGGAGAATAAGCTGGGTGCGGTAGAATTTTATAGCCCCAGTCGCCTGCAGTCTGAATTGACATTATGGCTCTGTCATGCAGCAGAAGAACTCTTTTGCGCAACTTTTTTTCGACGTTTCTTCACTAGAGCTGAGTTCAATTTTCTCAATGAAGCTAAATAGACATCTCCTGTTACTGTATGGTCATTTTCCAGGTACTCAGTCACAATGATGCCTTCACAAAAGCAAGACAGCAGGACTTTTCAGCCTGACGGTTCCACCCGCGCTTTCATAGGTGCAGGGGATGAAGGGGTTTTCCACTGCATTGATGCTTGTTTCTGTTCAGGATCAAAGTGGTGGACCAATCTTTCATCCATTGTGACGATCCTGTCAAAAAATTCGGCATCATTGGATTCCATCTGGAGAAGTTGTTGGCAGCACTAAACCCTTTGTTGTTTTTATTCAGGCGTCGAAAGTCGGGGTACCCTTCTTGCAGATACCTTAAATATGTTTAGATCATTGTAAAGAATTGTTTCAATCGACCCTACACTAATCTTTGCTTCTTTCGCTAACTGTTGAACAGTTATACGTCGATCTTCGAGCACCGATTTTTTCACCAGTGCAACACTTTGTTCAGTGACAACGAAAGATTGAGGACCTTCTCGTGCATCATCCATTACCGACCAAGGACCTGATTTGAATTTCCTAATCCAGTACGTAACAGTTTTATATGAAGGATACATAATCCTTGTAAACTTCAACCATTTCTTCAAAAATTGCTGTAGAAGATTTTCCTTGCAGGTGAAGGAATTAACAGAATGATAGTCAACAGACTCCATTGTTTTGTCTGCTATGACCCTCCATCCCAAGGTTTGTCTACTTGGTTCACAGAAAGTGCTGTGTAGTGCGCAGCTCCGGTTGGATTTTCCCGAAACTTCGCAAGACGTCTTGTAAATAAACTCTTTTTGTCTCCTAAAAATTTCATTAACCTGTGATTATTACTCCTTAGTTAGGCTTTAAGACTTCTTCTTGAACGCCCCACGTGTACTGCCTAGCTTCGCAGTTCTTAAAAGCCGAAAAGTAAATCACATTCTTATTAATCGAGAGTATTGCTTAAAAAGACAGTAGGTTGCCACATAATTTGATACTGAAAGCTGTTACCCCTTAAAGAGTATACCTATAGAGCTGACTTTTTTCGTAGGGATAAAAAGACAGCAGACATTTTCTTCTGGTTGACCCTTTTTCCAGGATTGAGCACTGGCATTCCCGGAAAAAAGCAAGGTTATAGTCATACTCAGAAACTGAAGACTTTTAAGTCTATGGTTTATGTGTTTGACTCGCGAGCTGGGCGGTTTACGTTGTTGTGTCCTTGGGAAAGACACCTCACTTTCATTTGCTCACTCGACTCAGGTGTAAATGAGTACCTGGCTTTAGAGCTGGGGGGNGGGGGGGACCAGGGCGCTGCACAGCTGGCGACCAGTAATGATTTTGTTATGTGTTTCATTTGTAATATTATGATATTATGTATTTACATGTATGATGTGTATTGATATATGTGTTTGCATTATGAATGAGATGTATAACATTGTATGACACTGCACAACAATTTCCCTACGGGGTAAATACAGTCGTATTTTCATTTTCATTTTTTTTACAGTCGAACCTGACTTGGCGACCACCTCCGGCAAATATTCGATATTCTGGCACAATCTTTCATTTTTCCCTACACCTCTAGTTCACATATCTAGAAAACATCGGCTACGTAACACAAATGCAGCCGCCCATTTCATATTGCATACGTTACAGCACACAAGAAAAGACAAAGCTTTAAACTCTCGTAGCTCGATGGACGCCGGGTCCAGCAGCCGACTGGCTGCGTAACCCATTGTTACGGATATTTTTCGTTCCGTGTGTTGTCTGCGGACCAATCAGCTGACACCGGTGTGCAAACTTCGATCGCCCGAGTTACACTGTTGGCGCAGACACTCGAAGTTATTCCCCCTCTATGCCCAGCATGGTGATGTAAAGGTACAATGATTAATGTGACTACTTCTTTTGTTGTTGTTGTTGTTGTTGTTGTTGTTGTTGTTGCTGTTGTTGTTGTTGTTGTTGCTGTTGTTACTGTTGCTGCTGTTGCTGCTGTTGTTGTTGTTGTTGTTGTTGTTGTTGTTGTTGTTGTTGTTGTTGTTGTTGTTTGTTTGAATCCTTGCAAAGGAAAGTCAAGGTGTCTCACGGCCAACTACTAACAAGTTTACTTGCAGCACCATTTTTAGTTTGAACCATATGAAAATATCAATTCTTCTAAGTATTTACACTAATTTGGGATCCCAAAGGGGAAAAGCTTTCTCTTAAGTTTTGTAGCTTGAAAAATTCAACCTGCATATTGTGGAGATGACTTGCCTAAGTCGTTCAGTTTTATAGGGAACAAATGGCGTTCACAATAACAGGTTCGATTGTAGGCCTATATATACTTGCTGTGCTGTAAATTTGAAAATCCTCGGATGTACTGTGAAACAGACAATCTTGAGTTTTTGTAACAACGCACTCATCTAAGAAGTTGACAAAATAATATGCAATAACCTTTAGGTAATCTCAGAGACAAGGCTGCATCCTGAGTATTGTCTTTCAATCCAGATCAGAAGCTGCAGGAATTTTCATTCAAACACAAAGTAAAATTGCCTGCCCTAGTTTTTGCTCCACTTAATAAAATGCCGTGGTATTGTTCCTCTCGGCTTAAGTGACTTCGCGTTGGCAGAAACCTGAGTTTTCCGCATTTGTGTCGTAATCCGTCTTCTGGGAAATCAATCAGACACAGGATATGGTTTTCCGCCTCTATAAACAGACAAAATCACGGATTCTATTAGATTCTATTCATCATCTCATATATATACGTCAAAAGGCCTGTTATCTATGAAAGGCATTCAATTAAAAATCTCTAGGCAGAATCTGAGACCTATGATTATGAAAATAAAGTTATGCTAAGTATAGGCATTGCATGCATTCAAAACTGGCCGAAAAAAAAATGGAGCCCAAGTCTAGAGAGGTGCTCATTTGAAGTAACTTAGCAAAAATATTTTGGTGATGACAACCACTTCCTTCCCCCATTCCTTTCTCTCTTTTCTTCCCGGTCTCTCCTTCTTTATATTCCCATTATACAACCAAAAGAAAACAAAAGGGGGGTGGAGGGTGGAGCGAGAGAAAGTATTTTTACAACCAATCCTTAATCACTCTTGAATTTTTAGAATTTTGCAGGGTCAAAAGAAGAATAAAACAATAGTTTCCAACAACCAGAATATAACCAAGGAAGAGAAAATTTCAAAAACACACCTGGGATCAGGGGAGGCAATAATGGGGACACGAAGCCTTTGTCACGTGGGCTCCTACCGGTGAATCTCAGTCCTATCCGTAAAATTAAGATCAAGGTAACCATAAACTACCAGTTGAAAAAGGGAGGGGAGAAAACATGCCCATCGAGGAAAGAAAATTAAATATAGTCTGTGTCGAATTGTTACTGCCTTTGGCGATGAATTCTGTGCTCTGTTTGAGTGCCGTGCACTATAAATTTATCTAAGAAAGTATATTTTGAAATATTTCTATAAAATACCATATTATTTGGTTTGAGTCAAAAGATCTTTTAGAGGAATGTCAAAGAATACACATAAAAAAAACCAACAAAATTTAGATTCATAACGATTATTATAGTCATCTACAATTAAATGCAGCGTGGTTTGTGAGTCGTATTCAGAAACTGACTGTGTTATGTATATCATTTGTAATATTATGTATTTACATGTATGATGTGTAGTGTTATATGTATTTGTATTATGAATGAGATGGCTAACACTGTATGACATTGTAAAACAATTTCCCTACGGGGTCAATAAAGTCGTATTTATTATTATTATTTATTTATTATTTATTTATTTATTTAAAGATGTTGGTTACGCACATAAGCTGGCCGACAAATTAGAACTTCACTTTTGCATTTCTTGAAACTCGAAGCTATACCAGATCTATGTATGTATATTTTTGTGTCCCCGCCATTTGTTAATTGATGGGATTTTGACCACCTACATATCGTCTAGTACGATCTGGGCATGGTTAATAAACTTGTTAAACTTGTTGATTGTGTCAAGGTCGGGTAAAAATAGCAGCTGTGACATCCCTCACCACTCAATAGGCAGTATATTGCTGGTCCCGTGAATTCCACAACTGTATAGTTCAGTCAGTGGTTAGAAGACTAGGCTTCAGAAAGCAGGGCCCCGGTGTTCAAACGTTACTGTAGGCATTATTTTTCTTTAGTAAGTGTCAAGAGTTAAAAAAAAGATAGTCTGCCCAGAATATTTCCATGTCCGAATGTCTTTTCATATCCGCTACACTGAGGCAGATTTCCTTTTGGTATAATAATAAGCACAAGTCTACTGCAGGTAGCAGATTCACCTTCAACAGAACCCGTTATGTACATAATAGTAGCGTACAGGTTCAGAGGTTATAGCAGAAAGTTGTTATGGAATCGCTGACCCTCATGGATGTAGATGAAGCCACCACTGCCCTTTTCTCTTATATCACAAGCTGCGCACGCTTAGAACGCCATGCTTTGAAGAGCAAGAGAAACTGAGGAGACAAAGAGAGAGAGAGAGAGAGAGAGAGAGAGAGAGAGAGAGAGAGAGAGAGAGAGNAGAGAGAGAGAAGAGTTCGCCGTGGATACTGTTGGGTCTAGAAATTTCCACGTAGTATGTATTAGTGTAAAAGGACTTGCTTTCATTAACAAGTGCATACTATGGCCTCCATTTCTCATCTAAACCATTCAAAACCAGTTTCATTTAGACCTAGATGTGACTACTCTTAGTCACGGCTGACATAACATTTGTACTTCCAGAGATGTAGTCTTTCCGGTATTTCTAATCCCCCACGTCAGTGTAGGGCCCTAGACACGAAAAAGGTGCGGCCCCCTCAGAGTCTGAAATTCTGCCACAGCAGAGGGTTTTAGAATAAAAACGAATATTCTTCAGGCGCTTTCTCATCTTCCCCTCCTCCCTCTCGCTGTCTCTGTGTCTCTGTCTGTCTGTGTGTGTCTCTCTCTCTCTCTCTCTCTCTCTCTCTCTCTCTTTCTCTCTCTCTCTTTCTCTCTCTCTCTCTCTCTCTCTGTCATTGTCTCTCTCTCTCTCTTTCTCCACAGGAACGGGACACTGGGCAGCACGCCGTGTCTATCGTACCCGTGTCTTAATCCATCTAAGCCTAAGGCCCCGCACAATGGAGACTCGAGGCAAATATTTGATTTCCCCAGTATAATGTAGTCGGTATCCTCACCGTCTCGCATGGCTCTTGACCGACCACCATTGTCATACTTCACATAGGCCTACTGACCTGTGCCATAACAGGACATAATGACCACCTTCTTTGGCCTGGGGAAAGAGCTCCATCTTAGTCTTAAGCGGATTATCATGACATTTTTTTCAGCAGCTCGGTCCCCACTAATTTTTCGATATTTTCATGTAGTCGATACTGATTATTCAACTATCTGCCAAGCCTGGAAAGGTAAAGAGAAGAATACAGTCATAACAGTGAGTAGATCAGCTATATAAATGCTACATTTTCCCAGTTTGCTTTGTATCCAGCCGACAAGACTTAACCTGCGGGCATAGAGATTGACTTTCATGCAAGTTTCACAAAAACCTTACTGTATCCTGACTTGGTAATTACTATAATAATAGTAATCGGTATCGATTACATAGAAATATCGATAAATTAGTAGGGACTACGTTTCTAAAGGAGTCGCTGGCAGGGGTTGGACAGGTACTAAGGGAACGCTATCCACCCTTTGAAAGTTTAGAAGAAGTCGGTACTTTAGATGTGAAGTGGGTGTTCCCATAGTGTAAGCCTACTCCACCTGCAAGCTGAGATGTCTAGATTCGATTCTTGCCTGGCAGGGGCAAGAACATTATCCAGCGTTAGGTGAATCTCGCCCTTTCTTTCGATACTGATTTTTCAAAAAAATTGTTGAACATCTTTGGCGGCACAATTTCTAGGTACATGTAAATTGTAATGGTTTAGCCATTAACAGTTCTTAGCTGTCAGAATTAAAGTTAAATGTTTCATCACCATGGCCACTTGTGGAAAGAGAGAGAGAGAGAGAGAGAGGTGGAATAATGGAAAAGGAAGAGAGCCAGACGGTGAAGTATGTTAGTAAAAGAGAAAAAAAAATTGGAAAACTAACTCAAAATAAAAAAAAAAAACATGTGAAAGAAGTGTTGTGGATGGATGAATAGGTTCAGGATGAGGGTGTCAGGAGGAAAATGGTNTAGAAGGGGACGCCAAAGTTAACTTCTTCCCAAGGCACAAAGCATCCTGTTCCTGCCAATGATTCTACGAGCTCATTTTATATAACTGGGAACATGTTGTTTTGTTGTTGTTTTTTTTTTGTCGCAAGCATCAAATTTCTATGTATTTCGCAAGCTGAGCTTGCCTTGTCTTAGTAAAAAGTACTTCCCGTGAAAAAAAAAAAAAGGTCACTTTAAAATTTTTGAAAAGGTCTAATTACGACCTGCAAAAAAAAAAATACAGATGTGGTTATACCTAGTTACTAACTGCCCATTATTTAGATATTACTGATAATAATATATTTTTCGCTCAGTAAGAAGTAGGCTTGTTAGTTCGCCAATCTAGTCTAGTCCTAATTCCGTTACTTCTGGATTACTTTGGGAATTCTGCGCGCATAGTATATGTGACCCGTTTTTTCGAAACTCGCATTTTGGGGGTATTGGATTATGCATATCATTGAAAAAAATGTTTAAAGACTTTTAATTTGGTACGAAATTCATTGCTATAGCTTCATTGACGGCCGACGGACGCAAGTTAGACGGCGCGCAGTGTTTTGCGAAAATGGCCGACAAATATTTTAAGCAAAATTTCATAGGGTAAGCTATTTCTATCCTTTGATACGAGCATTTCTAGATAATCTACACATTTGACATTTGCACACTTATTAAGTATGGAAATGACGCGGAATAAAAAAAAAAGACGAATAAATACAAAGATATTAAAGGCTATGTAATACTTATCAAATGACCTTTTCAATCAATTCTCGAAATGACGTGAAATTTAACAAACTTAGATATAGAATACATGCATGATATTTACTCAGCAATTGGATCAAGGTTAATCAAGGTTGAAGAATATTGCAAAATCTCAATTTCGACCTTGATACCTTGCGGTCATTGACCACTCCGGATCTGCCATCGGCCAAAACGTACGATGAACTCTTCGCCCGTGTCCGCCCCTCGAGGTCGTGGAACAGTTTAAGTTTCACAAACGCTGTCAGGGGATGAGCGCCATCGCCGAATTTATCACTGTAATTTTGGCAACGCCCTGAAGTCGACACTTCGGGACAGATTAGTGTGTGGTCTGCGTGACGAAGCAATACAAAAAACGCTTGCTACAGGAATCTGCTCTCACCTTTGACACCTCAATGAAACTCGCTCTCGCTATGGAAACAGCGCACAGAGATGCGGCGGAAGATCACGGCACGTCCAGTTCTCTAAAAAAAATCAGATTATCACCGTAAACCTCGCAAAGTCATACACCACAGAAACAACAGTTCTTCCAACCTTGCCAATCATGTGGAAAGACCAATCACAAGCGGTCTGACTGTTTCTACCGGAACGATGTTTGTAGGAAATGTTCTAAACGGGGACATCTTCAAGCGGTGTGCAAATCATACACAAGGTATAAAACCAAACTAATTGGCACCAATCAGCGCACAAAGCGTCCACTGTCATTTCAAGAACTGGACGAAACCCAGTTCACACTGGACATGCATCATGTAGGTGGACACACGCCCAAAATCATGTTGGGTGTTAAAATCGATTCTGTGCCTGTACAGATGGAATTGGACACAGGCGCAGCTGCATCAGTAATGACGCTCGTTGACTACAAGAGATGTTTTGGCAGAACTCCTCAACTACAAGAAGCGCAAGTTCGACTCCGAACATACACTAACGAAATCATCTACCTACTGGGTCAAGTTACAGTCTCCGTAGAAATGGATGGACAAGAAGAACGTCTACCTCTTCTTATTCTCAAGACTGGAAACCATCCCATTTTTGGCAGAAACTGGTTAACCAGGCTCAAGCTTAACCGGCCTGCTCTCGCGTTTCCAACACCTCTCCCATCACGACGGGAAGGTTGACGCTCAAATAAAGGAGTTTGGAGAAGTTTTCAGTGAAGGGATTGGAACCGTTAAAACTCTTCAAAGAACACTTAAAACCAAAGAGGGTGCCAAACCTATCTTCATGAAAGCAAGATCTGTTCCTTACGCCCTGAAGACCAAGGTTGAGAGAGAGTTGCACAGCCTAGAACAACAAGGAATTTTAACAAAAGTACACACTAGTGACTGGGCGACATCAATAGTTCCAGGCATGAAACCAAACGGAGACGTGCGCATCTGTGGAGATTTCAAAAGTCACGGTCAAGCCAGTCTTGGAAGTAGAACATTAAACTATGCCACGAATGGAAGACATGCTGGCTACATTACAATAAGATCAGATATACGCCAAGATTGACCTGAGGCAAGCCTTTCTTCAACTGCCACTACAGGAAGTGTCGAGCCCCCTGACGACCACCAATACAAGTAAGAGTCTGTACCAGTATAACAGACTCCCATTTCGTATTACATCATCGTCCGCCATATGGCAGAAAACAATGAATCAAATTCTCTAAGGTCTACCAGGAGTACAATGCAATCAAGATGACCAATGAGGATCACCTGAAGAATCTCAGGAATGTGCGCTCACGCCTTCAAGAGTTTGGTCTCAAGGCCAACTTAAACGAATGCTTCTTCTTCCAAACAGAAGTCCTCTTTTGTGGAATCAAGGTCAGCCAACAAGGCCTCCACAAAACAGCAAACAAAGTCGCTGCTGTCCTGGAAGCACCAATTCCCACGACGAAAACGCAGTTACGATCGTTCCTGGGAATGGTAATCTATTACCACAAATGGCTACACAACGTAGCACAAGTGGTCAAACCACTCTACAATTTGCTACAAAACAGCAAAACGTTCACCTGGACAGATGAATGCAAAGAGGCTTTTCAACGGATCAAAGAAATGGTAGCGTCAGACCAGGTACTGATCCACTATAATCCATATCTGCCACTGAAGCTCGCAACAGATGCCTCACCTTATGGCCTAGGTGCAGTTTTGTCTCACGTCACAGAAAGCTGAGACGAAAAACCTATTGCATGTGCCTCTCGCACCTTGAACAAATCGGAAAGGAACTACTCTCAGTTAGACAAAGAGGCACTCTCCATTGTCTGGGCTGTCAAAAAGGTTTTCAATTATCTCTGTGGTCGACATTTTATTCTGGTCACCGATCACCAACCACTGAAATTCATCCTCAGTCCTACCAAAGGTATTCCTTCAATGTCAGCTGCCAGACTTCAAAGATATGCCCTACATCTATCAGGGTTCGATTACGAAATCGAATTACCGAGCTGCCAATGCTAATGCAAACGCAGACAGTCTCTCGAGACTACCCCTACCTTCGTCAGAGTCATCACAAGACAATGACAAAGCTGATGAGCTATATCTATCTATATAGCGGAAATCCTCGACTCAATGCCAGTCAACGATGCAATGATGGCAAAAGAGTCATGCAACGATGCGGTAATAGCACAGGTCATGGCCTATGTACACAACGACAGCTGGCCAAGTACAAAGATGCAAGAAGTGCAACCATTTTTCACCAGACGTCGAGAGTTGATAGTGCGTCAAAACCGCCTACTTTGGGGCTATCGCCTCATTCCGCCGACAAAACTGAGACACAAAATACTCTCTGCACTTTACATTGGACACCTTGGAGTCGTCAAATGAAGAACATGGCCAGAGGATATTTGTGGTGGCCCGGAATGGACAGGGCAATCGAGGCTACAACGAAAAATTGTGTTGGATGTGCAACTACGCAATCAGATCCACTCAAATCGCCTCTCCATCCTTGGCAATGGCCGTCCAAACCATGGCAACGCGTACACCTAGATTACGCTGGTCCATTCATGGGGTTCATGTTTTTGATAATTGTCGATGCTCACTCCAAATGGGCAGAAATCATCCCTACATCAGGTTCCACCACCACGACTACCATTAACTTGCTCAGTGAAACATTTGCAAGATTTGGATTGCCAGAACAAATAGTTAGCGACAATGGACCTCAGTTTGCTTCAGAAGAATTTAAACTCCTCACAAAAAGCAACAACATCAGGCACATTCTCAGCGCACCTTACCATCCTGCTTCCAACGGACTAGCAGAGAGAATGGTTCAAACATTCAAACAGGCAATGAAGGGCAGCAAAAGGGGAAAAAGGCAATTTGCACATCAAGCTTGCACGATTTCTCCTTGCCTATCGAAATGTCCTGCATTCAACGACCAGCGAGTCTCCTTAAACGCTCATGATCGGTCGAAATCTACGATCGTACTTGGACATCATTCGTCCAAACCTTGAATCTACGGTGCCTTCTAAACAGCACCAGCAGATAAAATCACATTCACGAGCCAATACTCGTGATTTCCAAATCGACGATAAAGTCATGGTTCGCGATTATCGCGGTCATCAAAGATGGCAACACGGTATATCTGCCTGCATAGGTCCTCGTACCTACGATGTTGAAGTAGCACCAGGCATTCTATGGCGATGGAACGCTGATCAGATAGTCCATACTACTCTATCTTCAGACGTCAGCAAGTCACCATCACCATTGTTGGTACCACCACCTCCTACATGGAATCAGTTTCGCCACCAAGCAGCCAAGAAGGAGATACACCTCGGCTGCAGGTCGAGCAACATCGCTCACCTACCAAGAATGAGTCCCTGAGCTCACCATACACTCTCCCAGACCTACGGTCTAGGAGTGCGCAATCAGACACTCGCATAACATACACAACCAGAAGTGGCCGTGTTGTTAGAGAGCCCGACAAATACGAAGCATAGGCATGTTTTCCAAGGGCAGGTACAACGGTCACTAACACAAACACCACACACATTATTTTACTGCTTTAGACACTAAAGTAAAGCTCTTATAGCATTGTCATTTTTCTCATTATCATCACGAAGTGGTATATACGTCTATGATAATACAGATGCCTACTTTTCTTACGAACTGATTCCAAGGCAGAAGACCACAAGCCAGAAACTGAACATTTTCTGTACCTTTGACTAATTTAGGCTTATGTATTACGAAAACAAAACAAAACTTTTTTTTAAAAGAAAAGGGAGGAATTTTGGTATATTTACATGAAACATGAACGTACGGTCTACCTTAGTTTGGTACTGCACGGCTTCCCATAGATATGTTAAATAGCTTGACCAGCCTCCCAGGCAGGGGAAATAAACCAGTACACTCCTGTACCCTACCACCCATGAGACACCCGTGTTTGTTATCCTTGTATGAGTGTCGAAGTTAATTCACATGACATCACAGTTATCGGAAATTAGACTCTCCCGAAAAGCCATTCCGACTTTTCTCAAAAAAATAAAATCTTCGGAGCCCATACGTCAGTGAAGACAATACCCTCATGAGAGCAACCTTTACCTCCTCCATGCTAATGGGACGCTAGATGGTTGTATGCACGATTCTTAGGCCGGGTGTCCCGTCTTGTCACTTTATATCTCTGATTTATATGTAATACAACTAATACAAAAGATTTAGAACAAAAAACGTATTTGAAAGACAAAAAGATATATCTTTTTTACTGGCTGAAAAACGGCAATAAATATAAACTGGAGATACAAATCGAATGTCTTCTTGCCAATGATAACTCAATAGTAGTGTGTTGATTCATTTTCTCTTAAACCACCCACTGCTTTATTTTGTAGTCAGGATAATATTAATTTTCTGTATTTCTTGGCAAAGTGAGCTTTCAGTGAATTATTTGCATTGTTGAGGCTAAATTTTGTGAAGAAAACTAATGATAGGCTTTACATTATGATGGTTTTATTTCAGATGTAAGTATAATTATCATGAATTTTCTATAACATGCTTATAAGCGTGAAAATAGCTTCATTGGAGTCAGTTTCATGTTGACTGACTATTAGTTTTTGAGATATGGTTGGCATGAGAGTCATCATAAATAGACTGTTGTGTCAAAGTTCTGTCTCCCCTTGAAAAGGGATACAGTTTTCTTGAACACCGTCCGTTTTGGCGTATAACGCCACATTTCACAAAAAGGTGATAATACCCATGTTTAAGTTGGCTATCACTATCGCTCTGTTCTGTATCTCCTAGGATAGCAAACAGAAAAGAATCAGAAAAGTCACTGCAGGATCATACTGAGTAGAGACGGAGTACAGTAAGTCATCCTGTTACCCAGGGTCGGGTCTTTGTGTAGGATTCGCACTGGGGTTGCTTATTCTGTATGAGAGTACACAATGACACTATAAACCGCGTATCGCATAACCATCTTTGCGGAAGTCAACTTTGAAAAAATAAGAGGTAAAAGTTTACCCCAGACAGGGTCATCAAAACAGAGACTAAAACAGTCTGTTGATAAGAAAAGAGGAATGACATCGTTTTAACTGAGTAACAAACAAGATTCGAACTCATCACGATGATCATAGAAGTGATGAATGCATATTTAAAAACTTGCGCATTAACGATGGGATCTCGGATCATCTTAAGAATTACGGTACATTAACTCTGCATGATGAAGGCTACTACGGCTGCATTCAGCACCGATGCATGAATGTAATTCTTACGATGGCAAGAGATCCCATCGTTAATGCACAAACTCTAATTATCCTCCCAACAGGCCTATTTGCTGTGAGTTCGTTGATGAATGACAACCTCGGCTCTAGCAGAGTGAACAACTCTGCCTACATCATCATGCAGCTTTTCAAAAAAACAAAGTAAAAGTGTATAGATGCCCAATTTTTCTGCATTAGTGCAAATCCTGTTGTAGAAAATTCTTTTGCAAATTTGGGCAATCTCAATTATGTCGACATCCGTCTCAATACACTTTGTATGTGCATGAGAATTATTCTACCAATGTCTTACTTTCTTTTGCAATAAGGCTTGTAATGTCATAATGGGTGTATCATATTTACAGCCCAAATTAATATTAACTGTGTCTTTAACGGGTGGCTGGGAAACCTGAAGAATTACCTTTTAAAATATCTCTCAGTTAACAAAGTCTCTCATTATGATCTTAAATAAGAAGTGAGTGGATGTAACTTTTTTTGTAAATGTTAAAACAAATTGGTCGACCTGATGTTTGAAAAACCCCAAAAAACCTACAACCATGTATCGCTTCAACAAACCAATACAGCCGTAAACCCCATCACACACGTTTCTATCGGTCTTGTTTTGACGTTTGAACTTACCTCAAGGTTCCATTGTTAGCTGTGCTGGGGTGTTCGTTGGCGTTGGAAGACGTGCACAAATCGGCATAAATCCCTTCCTCTTTCAGCACATATACAAGGGATCCCCATCCGTATAGTAAGCCTCCGAAGCCCAGGCACTCAAAGAAAGCCCAGAGACTGTATATCATGCGCAGCTTCGGGTTAGCAGTTAGAAACATTTTTGTTTGCAATATTTATTCAAAGTTCCAGTAATAAATTGCAGGAAACAAACACAATTGGATAGTGAAACAGTCTTTGGGTTATCTAAAGCACTTGAGTTAGGCGTGTGGGATAATACAAGGAGTTGAAAGAAAAGGTCTTAGACCACTGTACTCTTCCACAGCGGTTTAAGCTCTTCACTGCTGACATGAATTCAAGCGGAACTCAGGTCTACAGGCTACTTGAGCAAAAAGTACTAGTGGGCACAATGATATCGGGCGATATCGATACCGCGAATTGTCCTTTGTGAAGGGAAAGTCATTAGTGGCAAGCCTATGACCAAAACTACACACAGCAGTGCTTGGCCATACATGAACTGATGTAATTTTAGACTTTTCTTGCAGTTGTAGATTTACAAGTCCTTCGATATACCATCCTCACAGAAGTATGATACACATTTAAGTTTCAATGTTCATTCAATACATCGTTTTAGACTTTGGCGTGCGATCTACAAAAAGGCATCCAACCAAAATTTTTGAGATAAAGCTTTTTTGACACTGTAAATAAAAAAAATATAGAGTGTTAGGCATAGGCCTATATGTATCAGCATGTGTCGAAACTGGCCTAATAAAAAATTGGGGACCAAGTCAGAAGGACAGATACTGTCTTTAAATTGAATTTGGTAAATATTTTGGGCGATGACCCCGCCCCATTCCCTCCACATTTTTTACCGTCCCATTACAAAAGGTGCAATGGAAGTGTTTTAACCTCCATAAATAGAAAATTCCAAATTCACTATAGAAATTGTAGAATTCTAAAGTTCCTTTACATGCCCAAAGACGAAAAAAACAAACAAAACCAACAATAGGTGCCAAAGACTTACAGTGTAGTTAGTGCCCTCAGAACACCACCGCCGATTAGCAGTAGGTCCTAACAGTGCACTATCCTATGGGGTTGATACTGGGGTAGTCCGTCAAATATTCCTTTTTTTTTTTCAGAAAAGAGAAGAGACGAGAATAGAGAACGAAATATAGAGAAATACAGTCTTATGAATATGACTGATTAACCTTTCCCTACCCCAGTCACTTCAGTCCCACAAAAAACTTATACCGCACATCTCCATTGCCATTGGACTGGCTAAACGTCGTACTTCAAATGTGTTCTTTTACAAGAAATCAAGCAAAGGATGAAAATTGCCCAGTTTATCAACAGCAGCCTTTTGACCCTTTCTTTGTCTGCTGTCTAAATGATGTCAAAATATCCGAATGTTGTCCAGGAGGAATGGACAACCTGAATGCTCACTGCATCACAGGATCGACCAGTCTACACTGCATTCCACTGTACAACGCATCAGCAAGGTGAGAGGCCTGAAGGTCAGTAACGCCAACCAGATCTCTCTGCCTGTCAAACAGCGTTGTTGTCTTGGTCAGATGATGATAGGTTTACAAATACACATAATTCTTCTATGGACGTGAAAATAAAGGCCAGTCCCTTACCGAGAGGTCAGGGCTACCTTCACATCTTGAGTCCTTGCCGTTTACATTTGGCGTCGCTGCTCACAGAATATAAGAAAAGTGAATAAGCTATGCTTTGCAGCCTTGCCTTGCACTAGATCCTAGTGTAACCGGGTGGAAAGGCATATAGTATTCTCTCTTTCGTATTATGGTAACCAGTCACCTACACATCCATCCATCCATCCATCCATCCATCCATCCATCCATCCATCCATCCACCCATCCATCCATATAAAATAAAATACCAGATCACAACAGTAATACATTGACGGACGATACATTAATACATCAGCTCTTTATAGCCCTATGACAAACCTTTTTTTTAAAAAATAGATTTACGGTTTCTTTAAGGATATATTTCAAGCTATCTTTGAACAATAAAATAGGTCCAAGATGAATCACCGCCATTTGTGATGGAACTTTTTATTAAAGGAAGACTGCACAGTCCTACAGACCATAATAAATCATACGATACCCTATTATTCCAATAAAACAGTCTTTCAAGTGTCTGTCATAATGATTTAACGCCTCTGCTGGCCCCAGACAACCCACAGAGTTACATCATCTAAAGTCCAAATTGCTACACCCACTGCGCGCATGGCGGTCATAAGCTTACGTCAAATACGTTCTTGCCACATGGCCAAGCTGTCTAGCCACTTTTTAGGCAGTGCTCTGCGGACGGGTGACAGCATGTTGGTATGAATGTTTTAATTCCTCTGTGAACAGTAGAAATGCCAACAAAATCATGCTGAGACAATAAAAATGCAGAATACTATTTCTGGCCTACACTATGAAACTTTATGTTTGAATTTGGAATACCAGAACCTTGATTAAAAACTGAATAATACATTGTCAGGTAGAGGTGTCTGTAGCTGCTGAAACGTAAGTGGCGTCAACGTTTTTGCCACAGACTTATCGGGGAAGGGGAATAATTCTGGACGCAAGGGCCAAACTCAGTAACTCTGGCTCTCCTTAATGCGTCCATATTAAATACGCGCACGGTAACAGAATGATGCTCTTTCTTAGTAAAATTGACTTGGTGGCCCCTATAGATAATTTTTAGAGAGAAAAAGTACTGAAAAAAGGAAAATTATTTTTGATGTGCATGTCCTACTTTAATGGTGTTTTTTTTCATGTTACATCTGAGAGTCTCTATCATTTTGAATGCGAAATGTAATGGCGACATGACCCAAAATTTCCTTTTCCTCATTGTATTTTTATTTACATTAAAATGTCACGAACCGTGAGTGAATTCTGATATCAATCTCGGATGTCTTTTTAATACATTTGCATATCTGAATAAACCACCAATTCATCTCTTAGGAAAATGCAATGTGAAATCATATATCAAGCTCGGTTGTTTTCTAAATACATTTGCATATCTGAATACACTACTAATTCAACTCTTAGGATAATGCACTGTGAATTCATATATCAAGCTCGGTTGTTTTCTAAATACATTTGCATATCTAAATAAACTACTAATTCATCTCTTAAGAAAGTGCACTTGCATAGTTTTGGTAAAATATTTCTCGTTACTAAACCTATCCCTGTTTTCTTTTTGAAATCAGGATGGTCAAATATTATTATTAGTAGCTCAGCCAGTAAATTTTTTTGCATCTTGATTCATGAATTCCAGCCACCGAAGCAAAAAATCCAGCTGTCAGCAGTCTTTATTATTACTTTCCATTGAGATTAGTCTGGTTCCAAAGTCTAATATCATCACAGTTTTCCCAGAGTAAATCAATACATCATTCATATAAATATTGCTCTCCATAACACTAATATGTAATAGACATAAGAGGGGATTAATATTATTGATGCCGCGTCCCTAGTAGGCGGTGTTTAATACGATGATGAGTTCTTTTCCGTTCTTCTTCTTCTTCTCTCTTTCTCTTTCTCTTTCTCTGTCACTGTCTCTCTCTCTCTCTCTCTCTCTCTCTCTCTCTCTCTGTCACTCTCTCCTCCTCCTATGCTTACTGCCCTATCTCTGTCCTTTTCTGTCCTCTCTCCCATCGACCCTTTTTTAAAACAAGATTCAAGATAAACCAATAACAGAGTAACATTAGAAAGCAGTTATTTGCAAATTCGCATCTGCTGCAGACCGTGATGGGAGAGCTAAGCAAGCGCATATGGCATTACCGGTGTTGCGATCATAATCATATTGCACGTTACTATGGCACTCATACCTGATTCTAATTTGTAATGTGTAATATGATATTCGCATGTCCACCTCTAACAATAACAATAACAGTAACAATAACAATAACAGTAACAATAACAATAATTTTATTGAGCTCAAACAGCGTCTGCTGTATATGAGCAAACAGAACAGTAACAATTATAAGTAGTACGTCCGCCATATTGCCTACCTATAGTAAACATGACTTAACAGCCAGCTATTGCCAACTCATTCATACCATTGAGGAAACGAAAGTGAGGTAGGCGAGGGGGGGTGTTAGAGTGAAAGCCAGGAGAAGAGGACAGCGATGTTGTTTGCCACCTATCGTCTTAGGCAACGTCCGCTCTTTGAACAACAAGATGGACGAACTATGTGCCTTGACTCGCTATCTCTTCGAGTACCGTGAGAGTTCACTATTGTGCTTCACTGAAACGTGGCTGGACAACACCATACCCAGTACCCACGTCGAAATCGATGGCTTTGGACTGTTTCGTGCTGATCGTACATCAGACAGTGGAAAAAGCAGGGGAGGGGGAGTCTGTGTTTATATCAACACCAAGTATTGTCACCCCAACAATGTGAATGTCACCAGTTCATTGTGTACACCTGACATTGAGCTTCTGAGTGTACAGTTGAGACCCTATTATATACCTAGAGAATTTACAAGCATCTATGTCAATGTGGTCTACATTCCTCCCTCTGCTAACACACAGCATGCAGTCGATCGTATCACTGAATGCCTAAGTGACCAAGAGACGAAAGAGCCTGACTCAGTACGTTTGATACTCGGCGACTTCAACAACTGTGCCTTAGACGACATACTACCTCATTATCACCAACACGTTACCTGCCCGACACGCCTGAATCGAACACTTGACATGTGTTACAGCAATATTGAGAGGGCCTACACATGTACAGCCCTCCCCCCACTTGGTGAGAGCGATCATAACAACATTCGCCTAACACCTAAATATACACCCAAATACAAAAGGGAAAAACCCGTCACCAAGTATGTCAACACGTGGACAGACGACGCTATTTGGCCTTACAGGGTTGTTTCGACTCTACCAACTGGAACGTTTTTGTTGACTCGTGCACCACCTTAGACGAACTCGCAGAGACAGTCAATGCATATATTCTTTTTTGTCATGACGTTGTCTCGCCCAGGAAAAAAGTTACTATTTATTCTAATAATAAACCTTGGGTGTCAAAAGAATTGAAAGCTATGCTGGTTGCCAAAAATAAAGCTTTCAAGAGTCAAGACCAAGTTAACTATTCAAAAGCAAAAAAATGTGTCAGTGAAAAAATAAAAGTATGTAAACTTGATTTCAAGGAAAAAATTGAAAAAGCATTTAAAAGTAATAACTCCAAAGATTGTTGGTCAGGACTGAAAAAAGTCACTGGATATGAGTCGGCGCGTGCATGTGTGAATGTCACGAATGAAAGCGAGTATGCTAGTGAACTAAATGAATTCTATGCAAGATTTGATACTTATGACTTTACGTATGAACATACAAAACTGAGACATGATTTTTCCTGTGTTGATATAACCAGTCTGTCAACAGAATGGGAAGTAAGACAATTATTCAAACAGATCAATTCTAGTAAAGCTTCAGGACCAGACAAAATCAGTGGTAAAGTTCTAAAGTTATGTGCAGACTAACTGGCACCAATTTTTTCAATTCTCTTTAATATCTCTTTTACTCAAAGTTACATACCCACGATTTGGAAAACCTCTGAAATCATCCCTGTCCCCAAAAAAGCTAAAGTAACCTCTAAAAACGACTTACGACCCGTTGCGTTGACATCGATCGTGATGAAATGTTGTGAGAAGCTTGTATTACGTCATCTCAAGCTGGAAATAAAAGACCACCTAGATTCCCATCAGTTTGCCTATCGGCACTCTAGAAGTACTGAGGATGCCATATTGTTATTATTAGAAAACATTTACAAGCATCTGGATACACCAAGGAATTATGTCAGAATCCTGTTTATAGATTTCTCCTCGGCATTCAATACTATTCAGCCCCACTTGATGATTAACAAG
>JAWQUT010000005.1:3671581-3682271 GCA_033807755.1 Ellobium chinense
CCCCCCCCAAAAAAAATTACTTAATTCACAGTCCTATAACTTCAAGTAACTCTTGAAAATGTGATAAAATTTTAGGCACATTAAAACATAGCTATAATATGTTATAAATAATCATAATAATATTAATAAATGGTGCAAGATTTATTGACCAAGGTGCAACATTTCTGTCACTGCCAAAATAAGAAAAATTAAGGATATGTTAATATATGACATACTGGGCCCAGTGTTTTAGATGCGTACAAGCCCGGCTATTGTTAGACTGGTATTATTAATTATTCAGCCGTAGCATAATCCTATGTTAGTAAGTATGTGCCCTCAATGTTCACCATTTTGAAATGTATTTTTGTATTTGTTTGCATTGCTCTAGCGCAGAACTCTGCAAGAGCTAACAAACTGAATTGAATTGAATTGAATTACCTAGATGGTTGAAATATGCAGCTTTAGTATATGAAGGGCTTTGTGACAAAATGCTTTCTCCACCAACTTGACTTTTTAGCGTACTTTGTCTACTTTAAGTAGCAGTAGGTGTACTTATCATACAACCGCATTTCCATTCTATGGAACGACATCTCTCCTATAATGTTTCAGCATTACCTTTTCACCTTACATTTAAAAATTAGTTTTTTCCACAGAGCCCCATTGGCGTTTAAGGCTTTTTGTCACGAAACCCTTCTTATAACATTCATCTTCTAATTTGTACCAAATTTATTTGCCCAAAATCTAAATCACTGAAGTTTTTAAACTTATTAAATGTGGGACACCCGATATCTCATCAGTCATCAGTCATCATAACTGACATACCGTACCCTTTATAAATTTGTCGACAGGCTTTAAGTGAATAATCTGTCGCTTAACACAAACATCATTTAAGAAATTACTACGTAATTTCTATCGCTCACGTTAAGATCATTAACAACGACAAAGTCAGTAAGTTTCTACATCATTATGAACACTAACATTTCGCCAACAAGCCGGCAACAAGTAGTGTACACCTGGTAGACTATACTCCGTCACAAGTTCTTCCAAATTCAAAATTTAGTTTTTGAGTCATTGCGGAATATCTGACTAGGTCAGCCAGCTATTTTTAGTTACCCAGTCATAGAGCGCTGTATGACGCAGGGTGTTTACACAGGGTATTATAGTCACCGTCAAAGCCCCAGGTCAGTGGTTCTCATGATATTTTTTATGGTGCCGGTAAGTGACACTCTAAATGTATTAACATTCTCGAGGATTTGTTGCAACTGACCGATCGAGAATTATAGTCTTCACCATCTTAACTTCTCTCGTTTTCCACACCCATCTCTCTGTGGTGCAACAGTTGCACTTGAAGGTTAGAGGCAGAACTGGCATAGAAGGTTGATTGCAGGCTTCGACAATATTTCAGAACATTGCTGGAAAAGTAAGGGTTACTCTAGTTAAATTACAAGGCAGTACCATACAGTACTTTTTATGTAATCTGGATTAACAAAGATCACTGTGATAAGACTAAATATATATCAAATAATAAATAAATCAACCTCTATGACATGAATTGAAAACTTGAAAAAAAAAAAGTGCATAGAAATGCGAGAAAGGAAAAGTCCACTGCACATAGCCTGAGCATTTCGATAAAATACTCCATGCAGGCCCCCATATCCATTTGCCAGCAAAAAGTGAAATCAACATATCACTGTTTTGGAAATACATAGACCGTTTGATTATGCCGTCGGATTTTGTGCCATTTTTCTTTTGCATTTTATTTCCCTTGACCGATTGTGTGTTACGTTACATTGCCTTAGATCATATAACCCCGTCCTACTACAGCGTACATTGTAAGCCGATCGATATTTTATGTTTGCTTGGTAGAGTTTACAGTGGAGGTGGTTCTGTCATGTCGAGATTATTCTGCTGAACACGTAATAGTATATTTTGTCATTGCCTTAACTTTAAAAAAAGTTTTATTTGTGGTGCTAATGCCTCCCGGTCTTCAAAGACCCAGTCTCTTGTGGGACTGTCCTGGGCAAGATCGCATTTAAAAAAGGAAGACGGTGGGAAAAAAATGAATTTATCTCGCTTTTCCTCTGAACAGGGTGAACGGACTCCATAAGATTCAAGAAGCTGAGAACCTTTGCTCTAGCGTTAGTCACGATCATGTGACTGCTTAGCAAGCAGTACCCGCCACTTGACCTGACCTGGATGATGAAACAGGCTGATGAAACTGGCTGATGAAACAGGGTGAATCGCTTGAGAGGTTGCCGGTTTGTCTGTACGAGGCCCGAGAGAAACGAAGAGTTAAGAAATTAGTTTCATGCATTGTTACAGATTAATATCACGGTTCATCATGAGAAAAGTACAGTACTGGAAAAAACAATTACTTTAGATGTTTAAATCACAGGTATAAATGGAAAACAGAGTATTCTTAAAATTATGAATGCACACATCTATATTGGCTTTCCCTGGCTCGGACTCAAATTTGCTGTAAATCTGGCAACCAGGGCATGACCGCAGTCTGGGGCCTTTAAAAAGGACGGGCTTTTCAGGACATTGCGTAGTACGCTTACAGTGTTTCAACGAGATCAGACCAACTTACCTTATCAGCGACGAGAACAATCTGTTTAACCAACTTCAGCCAACAGTTAACTCTAACCAAGAAGATAACAACCATTTGTTTCAACAACTCTAGCCAAGACGGGAACGGTTACCTTTGATGATAGATATTCTACCTTCATCAGTTTCAACAAGACAAAAGATTTTTGCAGGAGAGAAATCTAATGAAGAGCCGAGACATGTCGGGATCATCTTCAACGTTTGATGTGGATAAAATCATATCCCAGCTTCTTTCTGGTACGAAGAACAAGCAGCCAAAGTCAGAATATGAATGAATGGTGCCCCAGCCCATGTTACCCTTAGACCCTCTCATAAAATCTCATTTCTTTTAGAGCCCCCCACCCTCACGCTGACAATAAGTTAACCCGAATACATGCCATCCAAACATCATTCACATACATTTTTTGTAGCCTACCTATTCAACAATCTTTTCCTCTCAATGGCCTATCATAGAAAGGGAAAACTGGGAAATGGAAAAGGGAACGGGAAAAGGGGAAACAAAGGTGGGAAATCATGCAAGATTCATGAAAAATGAGGTGAATGATATGGGGAGGGGTTTNGGGGGGGGGGGGATGGCGTATGGCATTTTAGAATATTATGTGGAGGATTTAGTAATTATATGAACAATAAATATTGGCAGATAGAATGCGTATGTGGAATATGGGATGGAATGTGGGAATGGAGAATTCAAATAAATTGTATTGCCAGCAATACAGGCAATGTGTGGCGGGTGGGGTAGGGGAAACGGGGGAGACATAAGACATAATGGATTAATAACAGCAGTTTTCAAAATTCTTGCCATTAATTAGCATAAATGAAACAAACTAGTTGACCGGTTACATAATTATGACGAACAGTAGCGGGAATTCATAATGTAAACACTGGGGCCAGCGAACAATTGGTTAAATTAAGCAGTAGTAACAGCAGAAACAATTGTTTGTTAATTTTGAGGTTTTCATAGTAGTAAACAAGACCAGTATATTCGTTACCAGTACGTGAAATATTTTAGCAGTGACCAATTCACAATGATGCAGATGTCTAATTTTTTTTTTTTGCCTTTGTCATTTCAGTGAAGAAAGATCGACCAGGAAAGCAAGTGAAACTGTCTCTGGAAGATATCCAGGAGCTGCTGGACAACGTAAGACCCATCTTCCTGGCACAGCCTGTCCTCTTGGAACTAGAGGCACCTCTGACCATCTGCGGCGATATTCATGGACAGTTCTATGACCTGCTGCAACTGTTTGACATTGGAGGATTTCCGCCCGAGACCAACTACCTTTTCTTGGGAGACTATGTGGACAGAGGCAGTAACTCTATAGAAGTGATCTGCCTTCTGCTGGCGTACAAGCTGAAATACGAGGTGAACTTCTTCCTCCTTCGAGGCAACCATGAAGCTGCGTCTGTGAACCTCACCTATGGTTTTTACGATGAATGTACCAGGAGATACAATAAAGCGCTCTGGAAGAAATTCAACGATGTTTTTAACTGTCTGCCCCTTGCAGCAGTCATTGATGACCAGATCTTCTGTTGCCACGGAGGTCTGAGTCCTGAGCTGAAGTCTCTGAGCCAGATCAGGCGTATCGCTCGCCCTTTGGACATCCCCGAGGAAGGTCTGGTGGCCGATCTGGTCTGGGCAGACCCCCATCCGGACCCCAAAGCTGAAGGCTGGTACTTCAACGACGCCCGCGGCGCTTCTTACATGTTTGGTGCTGACACTGTTCAGAAGTTCCTGGATGACAACGAATTACAGATTGTCTGCAGGGCTCATGATGTGGCACAAGACGGGTATCAGTTCCACGGCAAACGCCAGCTTGTGACCATTTTCTCGGCGCCCAACTATGCAGGGGTTTACGACAACGCCGGTGCCATTATGACCGTCAGTGACGAACTCGAATGCGCTTTTAAGATTCTGAAACCGGTGAATCGCAAGCCCAAGTATCGATATGAGTCACAATCGAGCTTGCGCCAGAGATCAGTATCTGAATCATCTTCTTCCTCGAAGCTATCGAAGGACGCCGGAGATCAAACCGAGGATGTCATGAAGGGAATTGCAGACATGGGGGACACAAGACGGTCACATCAGCGACAAAAATCTCTGTCGGAGAAAGACATGACCTCCTTCTGGGACAAACATCTCAGACCTGTCCCTAGAAGACGTGTCAACAGCACTTCCGACTGACAAGTTAGTATGAGTAGTATCCGTGTATGTAATACAGACTGTAAATCTGAAAATGCAGTGCAGTATAATGTAGATGATGTACAGTGCATTGTTGCATTATAAATCTCTCTCTCCCTCCCTCTCTCTCTCTCTCTCTCTCTCTTTCTCTCTCTCTCTCACCACCGACTGCATTGCAATGCTCTCACATTCTCTCTGTTTTGCTACATTACACTTCCCTCTCTCTTTCCCTCTCTGTCTCTGTCTCTTTCATTCTCTCTCTCATACTCTTTTCTCCTTCCTATATCTATGTTCCTTAGTTACAATCAGCGTTTACAGTATTAAGCCCTACTTGAATTGTATGTGCTTACTAAGCATGGTATTTGACTCATAAAAATGATGCATTGTAATATGTCTGTCTGCCTTTTCTGTCTGTCTGTCTGTCTGTCTGTCTGTCTGTCTGTCTGTCTGTCTGTCTGTCTGTCTATCTGTCTGTCTGTCTGTCTGTCTGTTGACTGCCTGCCTACTTGTCTATCGAGGCTATAACCTTTCCTGTGTAACCGTAGCATAGCAAAATGCTCATAAATAATTGTATTAATATTGCCAGGTGAATCGACGTGTTAATACCATTATGTGTTGTAATTATGTCATAATGTTATCATCACACCAGCACAGCGCCAGGATTGTACCACGCACTGTGTGTGGGAGGAGGTCCTGAGGTCTTTATTACCATAACGATCAGTTCAGGTTCTGAGCTGTGAAGATACTATTAACACTGTGCAAAGAGATAAGACTGCATATATCATGACCCTAACTGCACATCTGTCATCATGAGTTTGCCCAAGGTGTCATCATGTCGATCTCTCGTCTAAGTGACCATAAATCTAAGTGATCATAAATGTGCTAGATTTTTTGTAAAATTTCCTCAGTGTTTCATACCTCGGGGCATTGAGAACGTCCGAGAGTGATCAGGTCTGTTGGGGTAATCATAGTGTCAAGTTGAGTGAGCGAACATTAGCCTGGATAGGAGACTTATTAAAATGGCATTGTTATTATTATGATTACTATTATTTTAAGAGAAAAGATCAGTTCGGTGATAAGATTTTAGCAACTAACTTTTCCTGTAACCAATTGAATTTTACTTTACTAAAACAATACATCAGAGAATGCTTGAGAAGTAGCATGCTTTGGTATTATACAGGTAGACTCTATAAATTTTTTGTGAAAATGATTAGAAAAATAATTTTAGCACTTTTAACAAATGTTGACATTAGGACAAATATATTATTAAGGACGTGGCAAAGGTGCCACTATTAATGATTTGTCATGTGTCTGTCTTTTGAATTGTATGTACTCGTATTTATACCGTTTTTCTTGACAATGATGTTACTGTCACTTCTGCTCCTCTTCGTTCTCCTTCTTCTTATCTTCCTTTTTCTCCTCCTCATCTTTTTTATTCTCCTCCTTTTCTCCTCTGTTTACTCTCTATCCGTATCGTTCCATTCTACTTTCTTCTCATATTTCTCTCTTTCTTTCTATCTCTCTCTCACCTCCTCCCCTTTTGTCTCGAGGTATGAATTTCATCTAATGTTAGCTTACAGGCTGGAGCTACTCTTTATTTTTTTAACTTTCCTTCTTCCTGTCTCTCTTTGTGTTCTTCTTTCATTCTTCTATCTGACCTTACTTTTTGCATTATATCCTTTCTCTCTAACCAGTTTCCTATCTTTCCCTTTTTTTTCTTCGTGCTGTTCTTCCTTTCTGTTCGTCATTCTTTCTTTTGTTTTCAGTATATATATAGCTGTTTTTCTTCAGGTCCTTATCATTCTTTCTATCCCTCTCTCTGTTGTTATTTTCATTACATAACCAGTTTTTCTCTGTATCTTTCTGGCTTTCACTCCATCAGTCTCTCCGTGTATCTTTTCTTCTTTTGATCTGTTCAGAAAATTAAGCTAACCATGTGAATGTGTACCTGATATTTACAACTCAGTATAGTGTGAATAAAACGATAGTACTCCTTAGCTGACAGTGTTTGTATTATTTACTATCATTTATTGTTCATGTGTTACTGTGTGGGTAATCTGAACCTTAAGCACACTGTCCATATACATCAGCATTTTATCATTCTCTCAATTGGAGAGCTTTTAGTTTCAAGCTCAGATCTTTTACGGACCATAATGACAGAGGGATGCAGAAACAAAAAAACATAAATGATATTTTCTGGTGTTACGATCTGAATAATTGCATGTTACTAACTAGATGTGAAATTTATGGTAGATTCAAATTTGTAACGTGCAATGTGTAACAAAAAACAAGAAAATGCCATTTACGCACGCCCATATCTGTTATAAAAGTCCGTCAGAGATCCGAACTTGAATACTAAAATCTCTTTTGTGAGCTTATCAAGAGGACAACAAAGCCTTATAGTCCGGGACACATACGTCTGGACCCACAAATTGGAGGATTCTACGATTTTTTTTCTGAAGAACAATATTGTGTGNGACCATAATGACAGAGGGATGCAGAAACAAAAAGACATAAATGGTATTTTCTGGGTGTTACGATCTAAGAATTGCATGTTACTAACTAGATGTGAAATTTACGGTAGATTCAAATTTGTAACGTGCAATGTGTAACAAAAAACAAGAAAATGCCATTTACGCACACCCACATCTGTTATAAAAGTCCGTCAGAGATCCGAACTTGAATATAAAATCTCTTTTGTGAGCTTATCAAGAGGACAACAAAGCCTTAAGGACGAAGCAAGCCAGTGTCACCTAACACAATCTAAATATAGTACAGTCGCCTTTGCTTAATCACAATCCGGTTAATCCCGTCACATAATCAGATGAAGCAGTATTGTTTATTTCTATAACAAATACAAGGAAACAAATACAAAAGCTGAAAGCAAATACTGTCGCTAAAAAAAACATGACGCTTAATCACACACGTCCTTCCATATTCCACTTCATTTGCGATAAAGCGAAGTCGAATGTACTTTATCGGAAAATGAAGAGAAAGAGTGAACGGAAAAATCAGAGCACTTTTTTTTTCACACGGCCTCAAAAGTTATAGATATTGCCCTGCCCTGCTCATTCACACAAACCCAGTCAAATGCCAGGCAGAATGATGCAGTCGACTTCGCTCACTCGCAACTTCCGCTTAATTGCAAACATATTTCAGATAATAGAATTCTGTATTTTCTACAGAAATTACTTTATTATTGCATTTCCTCCTAATTCCAGCTTATTCATGTTCCCGATGAGTTGCGATTAAGCGGAGCCGACTGTCTAAATGTCAACTAAATCATAGCAACAAACAGATAATAGAGAGTGGCTTGTTTTGAAGTTCTGCTCGTTTATGGTCCATTGTAGCAGAATTGTGGCATCTAAAGATTGTCAGTTCGATTTTCCGATACGGTCATGTTGTAAAATGCTTTGAGAAAGTTATTTCATTCACATGTCTGTCAAATGGGTACCTGGCTATAGGTTGCAGAAGATATTGATTCAATACAGATGATGAGCCCCTGTAAAATAATGGCAGCGGGCACTTATGTTCCCCAGGTGGTTATGAAAGTCTTAGAGTCATCAGATCTGCTGGGGGTACTAATAGTGTCAAGTTGCTTGAGCGGCATTAGCCTGGACTAGATATTTTTATATCGGATTATTGTTAATATAATAATAATTATCATTATTATTATTAATAGTGTATCAACATTATCAATACCAGAGAATCACAACAAATGCATGAGCTTTTCGAGGGACAAAAGAGATTCCTTGTTGTGAGAGCGTACTATCGCAGGTTCCTTTTTCTTGGTCAGAACTTTCAGAGAGAGAGAGAGAGAGAGAGAGAGAGAGAGAGAGAGAGAGAGAGAGAGAGAGAGAGAGAGAGANGAGAGAAGGAGAGAGAGAGAGGTGGTGAGGCGAGGGTGGAATCGGAGGAAGATGTGAGAGAAAGTGTGTGTATGTGTGTGTGTGTGTGTGTGTGTGTGTGTGTGTGTGTGTGTGTGTGCGTGTGCGTGCATGTCTGCGCAAGCGCGCGTGTATGTGAGAAAGATCTAGTAATACATTCGAAGGCACGTAAATTCAAAAATATATCAATCAATCAAATGAAATATACAAGGGTTATGTACCTTTTAACAAACAAGGCATTAGGTAACAATTCAGTTGTCTGACTAAACGTCACGGCAAAGCGCACCCCGTCATCTATTTGGCAAGGGAGTTAAAAGAGGACGGACGACGCGGACAGGCAACCCTGTTTATAACTGCAAACATAAGGGTCCATGTATAAGCACGAATACACATTAGTAGTGGTGGGCAGGTATTAATCAATGCTGTATTACGAAATCTGTCTGTTTGTGTAATGTTCTATGTTAAGAGCAGAGACACAGTCTTCGTCACAGTACGTCTCATATAACGTAGTGTATTTCATGCATACGACATATTTGAAGTACCTAAAGAAAGTGATGTAGGCCAACACTGTTGCTTATACTGTACTTTCGTAACCCTATCATTATATATCAAGCATGTCATCGAAATTCAGTTAGACAATTTAATGTAATAATGTACGGGACCAGCCTGTGTGTTTAATTCTTAGGATTGGTTGTTTGTTATTATAAATAATGACGCTATTTGATTATTAACTGGATGATTAACCTGCAAATTTATTCGGTAGATCTAGAATTTTGTGAAACAAACCACCAATCTTCATCTACAAGCATGTGTACTGCCTTCTCATAGCAAAATTTTTGTGATCAGACTTACCGAGGAATTTGGCCTCGTAACGCCAACGTGGCAATTCTGATCTGCAACAGTATGCTCATGAGAGGCAACAGGCATATAGTCCTGGAATACTACTTGTTATTTCTGTCAACTAATGGGGAAAAAAAAAGCTTGCCCTGCCTTACACCTGTCGTGGGGTAGATGATCTTATTCCTTTAGATCAAACACAGAAGGGCCTCACTAGATGCCCTACAGATACTCCAAACGATGTGGATTTCTATACCAACCAACCCACGAAGCCAACCATAACCAGCCACAAATTTTAACCTATCTATGTAAAGGGAAATGACTCTACAAGTTATTCATTTAAAGTTCACCTTCAGTTATTGCCTTTAGCTGCTGCAGATCTTTTTAACCCCTTCCCACATTTAGTTACACTGTATTTCCTACATATGTTTTGAGTAGTCAGTAGTGATGCATTCTCTACTGTTGAAGTGTCTTGTGATGACAAAGGATGACATTCCTGTGGTAAGGTATATTTGCAGAGGGACACAGAAAATGTTCAATAGTCTGACTCATTGAGATGAATTGGATGAGGTGTTAATAGCCTTTGTTAGTTCCATGGAGATATGCAACTGCCAGCTGTCAAGCACATTCATTTCCCTACAAAATGGTGCCATTGTTGTTGAAATATCTGTCTTAGATTATTCTTTTGGCCCAATTTAGAGTTTGATACCTCTCAAAATAGCTAATTCTCTTGATTGCACACCTATGCTGCTTTGAAAGCTCCCATGAACCTACAGTCCAACCCTAAAATTTTGGAGGGGAACTAGTAGGGAATGGTCAGAGGGTAGTGACCTGGGGGTGACGGAGGGAAGGGGAAAAGTGACCCCCTCTTGGCTGGTCATTGTCTCCATGTAAACATATGTTAATGATTGGGGAAGAAACCCTGGAGAAACAAAAGATTAGTGCATCTACCCAAAAGTATAATGCAGCTTCCTTCGACAATATCATGTGAACCTGCGGGATGGGCTGAGAAGGTGGAGGGGTGAGTTTTCTTAAAGGTGAAGGTGGGGTGGGGTGGATGGGGTAGGAGTTGCTGGTGGGGTAAGGGGTGGAAAGGAAGGAATAAAACCTTACATTTATAAAATTTGGTGAAATTTGGTGCCTTTCTTGACAACACTGGGTGTGTGTGTCAAAGGGTTTGGGAGTGAAGGGTGGGGGTGGGGGT
>JAWQUT010000005.1:3689102-3702738 GCA_033807755.1 Ellobium chinense
TGTGGTGTGGTGTGGTGTGGTGTGGTGTGGTGTGGTGTGCTCAGCTCTGCTCTGCTCTGCTCTGCTCTTCTTTTATAAGGATTTTAGTTGGCACCTTCTCAATATCCTTGCCCTTGACTTTCTTGTCCTCTGAGCGTAACGACTGTGTTTGGAAGTACTGGCAGGATTAGCCCAAAGATCAGGGCCGAAATTACCTCGTCCCGATCCCCTTTTTCTCATTGCTATCGCCTGAAGGCTCTATCCTCTCTGGGGTGAGATGACAATGAAAACAATTTTCAGGCCTTAATCTCCTTTCCTATCACCTGTCACCCTTATCCTTTTCTTCCATGGCCATAACACAGGGGGATAATACCCAGGACCCAGCAATTTCGACAGTGTTCTGCAAAGCACATTGTGCTTTACGACTGGCCTATAAAAGGATAGACCATGTCCTGTATAGGATAGATCGTCTTGCTCAGCGTATAAGATCATATGTTATGACTCACTGAATGTCACACGACCTTGTGTGTCAACAAAGAAGGAAGAATTTTTTGGGCCTGTCCTAAAGCGTATATGGCATAAACAGTGTCACCTACGCATCAGCTGTCAAATCACCTAAGACATGCGAAACAATGTACGAAGATGATAAAATTATGCCGTAACAGTTGAATTTTTGGTTCTTCCAATCTCATTATGATGAGGCCGTTTCAACAATGATAAAGAGGCGAAGAAAACAGGGATTGAGAATATGCCCGATATAACAGATTCCCATTACAACCTTGTTCGGTATGGATGGATCCCATTGTAAATAGACTATATCTTTCATTATCTCTTTTCGCATCATCATTATGCTGCTTAATCTTATCACGACCATACAGGTATGAAGAAGCCAATGTTGTTGTTTTTTGTCACTGTTGACTATATAAGGTTTTACACGCCTCATTAACTTATCCAAGGGTCCCATGCCAAAATACTTTCCACACATAATATTGTGTAGCTCAACCTTCAAATTTTGACGAGATTTTGAGGACTTGGGCAGTGAATCAGGCTACCTAATATTTTAGGCCTTTCCACACTGTAAACAGGGTAACTCTACACACCTAGCAAAAACCACAAAGTGTATACTTGACTTTCTAAACCTCACCTGTTCTAAGTCTACACATGTATTTGCACCTATCTAAGCCTTTGAAATTCAAATCCAAGCCCTCTCCCACCTCCCCATGGCCACGTTTCTGATATTTATACGGACTATTTAAAATTGCATACCAAAATGCCAGCTACTATTGGCATTTTCATAGGTACAAAGTTCTCATCAATGTGAGCCAATTCACACCTCCTTCTCATCGATCTATACATTATCCCACGCCGTCTGTCCTCCACGTTACCCTGTCTTTCTGCTCTAGGCCTCTGTGTATGTGTACATTTTATTGTTATTGGCTAAACAAGAATGGAGGAAGTAAAACATGCGCTGTCTCCTCCTCCACAGTGGATTTAGTCAGGGGCGTAGATTTTGTTTTGAAAGGTAGGGAGAGATAAGGAGGTGAAGATGCAATCCCTGGTGATGGATGGAGAGGCTAAGGAGGAGGAAAGATAAGAAAAGAAGCAATCATTTAAATACTGGAGAAAGGGGAGGGTAGGTAGCATAGTAACTCCAAATTATGCGCAGCTGGGGTGATAGCACGAAACCTTCCTTTTTTTCCCTCTCTCCCCCTAAATTTCTTTCCTTCTATCCAATGATTTTTCTCCCTTGGATTTCATTGGCCCAAACGCGACAAATTCCACCGTCGATCATTCTGACATGGGCAAACAGTCCAGACTCTGTCTATTCGCTGGTTGCTCAAGGATTACTGGCCAGCAAGGCAGCCGGGCTTCTGAAGAGGTGGACATAAAAACATCCCAATAAAAAACATAATACGCTGCCCCAGAGCTACGGATGCGAGGCAGCCGTTAATGGTGGGCGAAAGTATTGCCTTGTTTGCCTATGAAATCGATTCTACCAGTAAGGGTTGATGAATTCGACTTAAACTCCTCAAGAGTCTGTTTCATTTTATTGTTGCTCATTGTCCATTAAAGCCCTTGCCCTATTCCTGAAAATAGATGATTCTGTTGTATTCATTCATTATCACGTGAGATACTTTGAGATGAGGAGTACCAGCCTGGATTTTCTTAGATCGAATTCCTCAACTCTGGCTTGCTAGAGCTCTTGGTGTCAAGAGCAATTATTGTCTGGTGTTTTCGGTTCTTGTTATACTCTCTTTGTTGTTATTATTGTTGTTGTTGTTGTTATTGTTTTGTGTGTGTGTGTGTGTGTGTGTGTATGTGTGTGTGTGTTTGTGTTTTCGTCGTCATCGTCGTTAATGTTATTGTTGTTGTTGCTGTTGTGGTGGTGGTGGTGGTGTGTGTGTGTGTGTGTGTGTGTGTGTGTGTGTGTGTGTGTGTGTGTGTGTGTGTGTGTGTGTGTGTGTTGTTGTTGTTGTTGTTGTTGTTGTTGTTGTTGTTATATTGCTGGGGTTGAACACAACAGTTAGCACAAAACTTTACACAGAACATGTATTAGTTTTGGTCGTTTGGAGCCCAGGGAGCAAAATTTAAAAAGGGCATAATAAATGGTCCCCACTGTTCTGATCACAAAATGATGGATTGGATTGTGATGAATGAGTGCAGTGCACATGTTAGAAACTGACGGAGAAATTGCGTTGTTAAGATAAATACAGTATTGCAAAGATGGCGATCTTCGATTAAATGGTAAATCACTCAAATGGAAATGTTTATGGGAACCGCTATCATTATTACAACATCAACTTGGAAAGCAAAAAACACTTTTATATCTGTGAAAAAAATTCATGATGGAATAGGTTTTGGTGATGAGCAGTACCGTTTCTGAGATCGATATTTTAGATACTGAGGTAATTCGATTCAGAACCGAACGATATTAGCAATATTAAAAATATATAAAGTATCGAAAGTAATTTCAATCCTCATTATCAGACTGGCTATCCATCTGCCCAGCGCAAAACCTAGTTGTATCAAAAGGTAAAGAAAGTATCGAAACAAAATTAGTTTTGATCCTCTTCCACTGCGCCTCCCAATGCCACTGCATCCAAAATACTGAAAATATCGGAGGTATCGAAAGTTTCAAAGTATCGGAGTGAATCAAACGTATCCAAAGTATTAAAAGAGATCTCTATGGGCACTAAGTTAACAAAATCGAAATATCGATATTTTCGATACTTAAAGTTTGAAGACTAAGTAAAATGATGGTTTAAATTCAGGCATTGGACCATTACTATAAAGACTTGTTGGTTTTTTTTTTGTAGCCTTTTTCACCCGACCATTCTTCCTTTGCTGTGCATTATTTTTTTTTCAAATTATGAAGACAAACGTATCAGTTCTTATTTAATGAGAGTCCAGTCTTGGAGCCAGAGGGAAACGACAGTCAGGACTTACAATGATTGGTTTGTTGACCGTTTTATGAGTGGTCGCATACAGGATTGACTATATTACAGTATTATGCATGGATAAAGGAATACAGTGGGCAAATTAGGCTGCACAGTATAAAATGTTCCTATAGTATTTAGAATGCTGAGCCACCTGGACATAACTAGGTGAGGACACTGCTTTAACCTTTTACTCTCACTCAGCTAATGCAACAAGCGTCTGTCAACCTTAAAATACACATTACTGTATAACAGACCAAGGAGTGATTCATATTATCACCCTTAAGCTATTAATGTGAAAATCATACTCTGAATCGGATTTCATTTAAATCAGATTCGAATCCCCAACTCTGAAAGAGAATTTCGCCCATCAGTTTACAAAAAAAAAAAGTCTCAAACCTTGCAAGGGGGTCAGAGCCCGGCGATCACAAAGTGCATGTCAGCAAACTAATCAGACACATATTTGTTAATTAACTTTAACACGAGTGCACACGCTAATGCTGAACGCTAATGCCGGGCAGCTTCCCACACAATTGTGCTAAGTCTGCGCTGGCCATACAAACAGTTTGTGATTATGTTGCGCAGCTATTTGTTCCTCTCACTCTTTGAATTCACAATTTGTGCTAGCCTTATTAGCTTGGCCTACACCAGATCCGTACCTACCGCTTCGAGGGGCTCCTCGATAGAATTTTAGACGAAGCCCACATTCCCCCTCCCTCCCGTCCCCTCGCCAATTTTTTTTCTCGCATGGCTCAACCACTGCACTTAAGGTTGCGCAGCACCCCTTGCCCTTTTTTTTTAACTGTGAGGACTGTGCGGTGATAGCAATGATCCTGATCTGGTCTCAAACTTTCCCAGTCCCCTCCCCCTTTCTCTTTTGCCCCCACGCCCCCTTGCCCCCTCATCACATCTCCACTATAACCAAACTGTAGTAATTGTTTTCTCATGTTGTTAATTCTATTTAGTGCTGACACACATTCTGAGTTGGTAGTATCCAACAAATTATGGTCCATCGAGGTTGGTTTAACAAGCGTGAACCCTCCGTACTTTGTTTTGTGACCTACAAATGGCAGACGTTTGCGAGTGGTTGTTACCATCGTGGAGAAAAAAAATAGACCGAGAGGGGCGAGGGAAATCGTACGAGAGGTGATAGATGCATCCAAGATCTGGAACAGATAGTCTGAAATTGTCCAAGATTTGTTTATGGTCTTTCCAGTTGCTGTAACCATAGACCAAAATTACATGCTGATTTAAAATTAACAAAGCACAGTAACGCACAAGAATGTTGATTTAGAGGAGGAAGGGAAAGGTTGGGGTGTTGTCAGTTTACGAAATAGTTTATGATAACTGAGCAGTTCCAAATTCATAATGTTTGTTTAGTTCATGTGTACTTCCATTACACCATAAATACACCGTGACATAATGATAAACTGATTGCAAAATATGGTCTATATTTGAAAAAAAAATGCATGTCCATTCCATTGCTCATTGCAGAGGGTGCTCAGTACATGGCCCATCACAGCCCCAACCATCGACAGCCAGCGTAGCCTCAACTAAAGCTTTATGGGGACATGGAGACAGTTGCACAATATATAAAAAGTGCAATGAAAAGTTCGAGTTGCACTCTTAAAAAAATTGATATAGTCAAAGAAATTTACCATTATTGCTGCTCCATCCAGTCATATCTTGGGAAAGCAGGTCCCGACTACAAACAGCCATGGACACTGCCTCGGCTCAGATGGATTTCCTTAACGTATCAAGTTTCTTTACCGTAACGTTCGGAAGGACAGTAAACCAGCAATCTGCAAATTTTTCCTGTCGTATGAATTGTTTTAATCTTGAAATTCGGAAAAAAATTAAGAGCTTTCCGATATCAACCGTGTGACTGAATTAGTGTGCCATTAGTGAAATGTGCTATCATGCCTCTCTTTTTTTTTTATATCCTGGCTGGGCCTTTAAGGTTGCAAGAGTCAATTGTAATAGCCTCTTTGAGCCACTGAGTAGAATTTTTTTCCTAGAACCACAAGAACGTTCCGAGGTGGCCAAGGCTACTCCGCAGGTCTGATGCCACCACTGTGCTCAAACTGTATACTGTTTACATCGGCGAGCCTTCGGTTAGATTTTTCATGATTTTAAGGCCTGCACAAATGGACTGAATTAACCACTTTTGTAGTGTGGTATTATGTTATTCGATTATTTCTATACAATATGTCCAAAGTACATATTTTACACTCTGATAGCCATTTTTTTTAACCAATAAATCTCCCGCAACCTCTAAGAGGTTTGCTTTTGCTCGAACTCACCTGTAACGCAGCACCAGCAGAGCAGGTTCTCTTGCGTCACATCATGTTCTTGTATGTAATATTCTGGGTCCCAGGCATACGACATTGTGTGCTTGAAGTCTCTCCACCACAAGAAGGGGAAAAAAACTAATTTAAGAGACACACCTGTTCGTACTAAAAGCCTTAGGCTATCTCGCGTGTCAAAAAATTCTCGTTAATTCAATGTAGCATCGTCTGCATTATTTGCCCCCAATCTGCATCTGGTTTGTTGGGTGTGTTTGCACAAATCCATACATGCAACTTGGTTAGTTTCAGGTGAAACATTTAGCGTTGTGTAACAGCCATGTGGATGTAATGTCTCGTTACAGAAGGGCTTATGTTAGTTTTCTCGCCAAAATTCCTCATTACATCGTTATGGTCATGTTAATGATAATCTATTAATATTTTTGCGAAACTGCGAGTATCCTTAATAACGTAACAGAAATCTAACGAGGAATCCTATTCCAGCAAAGAGATGTATTCAAAACAGTGGATTTTCTCAAAAAACAGTTTCAGAAAAGACAATCCCTTTATCGCGAGATTTTTCTTCTTTGTCTTTGTTTTGCATGTAATCTACAGTAATTCTTTTCTGTCACTGTAAGTAAGTTACATTATGGGTACATTTACTAAACACACGTGGGATGGATTGCAACTGATGCGTACAGCCACCTTGTGAGACGTAATGATACTATCATTGTGTGGGCGACCACCCGCCTGTGACGGTCATTCGGTTATAACAGATATGAGAGCCTGTAGATCCCGCTAAAATATCTCTCTTAATTGCAATCCCTCAAGAGCTAGGAAAGCTTTGCGACTATCGGAAGTTGTGATTATCCAGTACGTAAAATCGACATTCGGTAGTCTAAAAAGTGTGTGTTTCGACAGATCAGAAGTTACGCATAATCTAAATGTCACTATGTGAAGGGAACAGTATCTTGTAAATCCATACAAGTACTGTATAATATGAGCATGGGCAGCTCTTGATGAACATTTGTCTCAGACTGCTACATAAAAATTATACATTGTGATGGCCGTCTTAGGAGAGTTCGAACATGCTTTAAAGACTTTTACTATAAAGATGATCTATCGTCTCATCTGACAGTAGTATTGACGCATTCAAGCGTTATATCCTATTACTGTACTGTGTGAATGAAAACAAGAGATAGAAAAAGTGAGGGGTGTAGCTTATGCGTGCTTGAACTCAAAGACTGATAATAATATATCTAGGTCTGGCATTAAAATATATGTAGCCATAGAGACCAAAAAATCGGGCCTTCTTCACTATGGCCTTCCCTGGTGGCCTGGGAATTGGGGATTTACATGGCTGAGTGTAGGGTAGGAGAGGTAAGAGTTTAAAGGGTTACATCTGCTGAGGAGCTGAAGGTGTGTTTACTAACGTTGTTGTCCTACATTTTCAATGTCGTGTCAATCTGAAAACGTTAAAGATTTCTGAACAGATCTTGAGTCTTAGTACATCCTCCGTCTCATTGTGTCATTTGTCACACTACCGTTGAAGCAACCAATTGACTGTAATCTGAACTCCGGTGTCTCCAAATAAGTAAAGCTTTGACCAACAAAGTTCTAAATAAAGACACCAGAGCGTACACCACGAACGTCAGGCGTTCTAAGTTGAATCTACAAGAACGCTCCCTCGGGTCGCACCATGTAAACAGTGGTGCACTCTTGTGGAGCTACAACGTTCCCCAGCCACACAGACACAAGTGGTTCAATATTTAGAAAACAGACAATATTTCGTTATCTTTAAAATGTTTTGCGTAAGCAGAAATTTCAGTAAAACAGTGAGCAGAGTCAATCATATATCGTGTAATAAGACGTCCTTAAGATTGTTATGGAACATCTGGCTTTGCCTTGTTGTTCAGACGGTATCAAGGTGCTGAAGTTTGCTAGTGTGGATACAAAGCCTCATCAATGTAGTTAGGGTATATAGCCTAAATAGTCTAGCTTAATTCAGCAACGAGACTTTGAAATTCTATTCACGATGGACAACATGAGCGTGTTGCGCAAAGCTCCCATCCTTGCACCAAAGTGTCAGACCGAGCCTACCTTCCTAATTATAGTAACACAGCATTTACTCTTCAAAGGCTTACCCTCTTCTTGTAGGCTATAGATGCGCAAAGCTTTTAGCTAGATATAGATATAGATATAGATATAGATATAGATATAGATATAGATATAGATATAGATATATACACTGTAATAGGTAATCAGAGGATGTGGGGGTGGGGTTTAAGGATGGGATTGAGAGGTGGGGGAGTGGGAGAGAGGTAATCAGAGACATGTTAATAACAACGGGGCGTGAAAAGCTTCATTCCCTCGATCCCAGAGAAATATAGGATCACTGAACCATGGAAAATGAAACTGGAAATGAAGAACAAAGAAGGAGGTAAAGTGTGTAAAAATGGAAGAATAAGAGAAACTGTTCAAATTTCACAGGGACTTCAATATTAAAATTCTTAAGGCTTGGTCGATCAGTGAATTGGGCAACTTAATTCCAAATACACACACCGGAGAAAGGAATGGGAACGGGAGGTTAGCAGAAATTATTTATGTATGTGATGAAGTCTGAGTGAGCAGAGGAGAAAGGGAAGGGCAGTCTTCTAACGTGGACGCTCACGGGCAGAGTTAAACAAGAAAGAAAAAAAATCCAAACTTTATCTCCAGCAGAGCAAAGTATACAGCGTGACATTTAAAGAGGTAGGGAGCAGTGAGTATAGTAGCTTTGATGCACTGTCTTTACCTCGTATTGCACGTGCTTTCGATGTAGGGTTAAGCTGAACACAGTTCAGTTCATAAAGATAATGATAGTGTGTAGTCTGGACTAACGTATCTACAAGCGAAGGGAATGACCTTGAGATGAAGAGACATGTTGGAGACACGACAACAAAATAAACTTTTTGAATGCTCGGTAAATTTCAAAGGTGCTGTAGGAAGACACTAATCCCAGGGTTAACCTGGTAAAAAACAGAAGAAGAAACCGTGAAACCGAGAAACTGGAAGATGTTGGTCTGTTCCTTCCCTACCCTCCCCCTCCCACGTCCCATTCTTCCCCTCTTTTATGTTAACTCACTGCAATGCTCCTGTCAGTTTTAAATTATACCTATTGGATAGCAGCTTACTGCAGAAATGAGTTTGACAAAGGAGCCACATACGCTTTGCTGATGTTTGCGTGCTTTCGCTAAGTGAGTGATAAATTGATCTGATTGTATCAGAACTCGTTAATGACAGAATCAGGTTAAAAGAGGTCTAGTAGAGATGATCATGAGTCACTTATCTTCCTTCTTTATTTGGATTCGATCGATATGTCTGTCACGTTATAACAATCGTTGAACTTTGTTTATTTGTTTGTGTCTTTCTTTCTTTCTTTCTTTCTTTCTTTCTTTCTTTCTTTCTTTCTTTCTTTCTTTCTTTCTTTCTGTCTGTCTTTCTTTCTTTCTTTCTTTTTCGTTCTTTCTGTCTTTCATTTGAGCAATGCCACTATGACATCTAATGAGTTAAGTTGCTGCTACCTTCTTCTGTTGCGGAGAAATAGAAACCTTGCAAAATCTATTTGATCCTCACGCCCCTTCCACGCCTCGATCTTCTTCTCCTCTCTTCCTACTATCTCTTTCATCTGATTGCTCTTTTTTTCTTCCATCCACTGCAATTCAGGAAAGCCAAAAAAACTGCGCCACGGCAGTAAACTATATATTGTAAGAGATCTACTGCGTTAAGTTAACAAAATATATACTGAAATTGTTTTACTCAGATTTCAGTAGGGGAAAAAATACTATAATGAATAGAAGAAAGAGAAAGTGCTATGAGGGACTTGTGACTTCTGTAAGTGAATGTTCTATCCGTCAGTACTGCTTAGAATGTAAACTGTTACAGTAAAGCTGCTGGATAGTGTGTTGTGAAGTTGTCATTTTGGTTTATAATTGTTATCAGCCTATCATGTCCCGTTGAATGTTGTGTCGCTCGCCTATGTATCACAGTCTGGGTTTATATTAAATAAACTTGTTATAGGTTGCAACAGATCCACTTCCTACAACAACATCGCTGTGGCAGATCTGGAACGGAGGGTTAAGAAAGGGGTACCTGCAAGCGAAACTAGGTATTATGGGAGGAGAATATGTGGCGCATTCATACAGTAGTATTGCATGGAAGAAAATACAGTTGGAAGTGAGGAGTTCAAAGGTAGGCTGCATGGGTGGACATTGACATTATACGTTGTGGTTTTTTTTAATTTGCTCCTTTTTTTTTTGGGGNGGCCCTTACTACAGCAGTAAGCAGTCTTACCGTATCAAGTTGTGACTGGCGTTCATCAACACGTGTTACTTTCTCCTCTGTGTGTAGAACAGGACTCCTAGGAAACTGCTAGGAGTAATGTAATTTCAGTGCAATGAATCGTTATATATTAGTGTTGTGGACTTCGGTACAACTTGGATTTAAACGCTATTTCAGAGGAGATTGTGACAGTTTCATTGGACCTGTTTCACTGACATAGAAAAGTTGACAGCATCTCTGCTATGTATGTTAGATGTGTTGTTGGACACTTGTAAGTAAAGAGTCTTTCATTCATTATTGATTTTATCTCATTTAAACTTTCTCTCCCGTTGGATCTTTGAGTCTATCACATTTTATCAGTTTATGAGGAATATCTCTCCCTCTTTCTTTTCATCGATGCACTCAAACTCTACAGGGTTCTTTCTTTCTTTCTTTCTTTCTTTCTTTCTTTCTGATTTACTGGACTTGATTTCTATCGGACTTCTTCATCTCTCCCCTCCGTATTTTTTTTAATTTTTGGTACGCAAGTTCAGACTTTGGATTATGTCTTCTTACAGGATAATGTTACAACGTGGAATCTACTACATGTATTCTTGAACGTTTGACTTTTTGATATATTTCTATAGGAAGAATTTCCACATGTGGTAACTCCTACAACTACGGTCAGTACCTTAAATCCGAATAACATACTATTACAACCCTAACCCTAACCTACCCCCTAACCTTAACCCTAACCCTACCCTTAACTCTAACACTAATGCCCATCGAGAGCATCCGTCGAAGCGAGCATAACTCGTTATCGCCAGTTACCACATATGGAAATCCTCCTTTCTATATAATGATGTAGTTTTTTTCTCTTGCTGAGCAATCCAGCAGTACTCTGTCGTGACTGGTATTCGACAGCGCTCTTTGGCCTCCTGATACACTTTCTTCTCTGTGATTAGATTTATACAGTCGTAGATTTTAGTGTCGTGGACATCCCTGTGTGCTAAATTACGCCATATTTCATAGGATATATGTAACTCTTTCAATGGATGTAACATATACAAATAATATATCTCGATAGTATTTTTGGATAAGCATTACCTTTATGATCGTGGTGATTTTGTTTATCGCGAATATGAAAGTAGAAAGTTCGTTTCCTTTGACTACCAAATGACTTCGTGCACAAGATTTTGAGATTCTTCAATTAATGTAAATGTAAGTAAATGGTTAGTCAATGTCTCCGGGTTGTCTGTGTGTTGATGGCTGATTTTAGATGCCTATGTGGGGCAATTTTAAAAGGCAGCGAAAGTTATCATTGCACGACCGCGACTTACTGTTAAGCCTGTATTTTATTGCGAGATAAAGGACATATTTCAGAATGCGAAAGAAAGAAAGACTGACTGACAGAAAGAAATAAAAGGGGATTTTCGAAGGCTGCGTATTTGTTGCCTTACACACACTGCACGGTTAAGCGATTTATGCTTTCAATATGTGTTGGTGTGACTGCCTACTACTGGAATGTGTTTACAGAACAATGATTGGTATTCACTAATGTTCAGTCGTTGTTTTTTATGACGCTCTGATTACATGGGAGCATGATGGGAATGACTTGATGAAGCAATGGCGGACATTTTCGGTATAATTTCTCAGATTTTTATATATTAGAGGATTTAATTGATGTGCTTCAAAGAAATTCTTTACACAAAATTATTTTACCTGGTCCACTTAATTCTTTTATGCATTTGTTGAGTAATATGACTATTGCTTGAATAAATTTTCGTCACTTTCCTAAATCCCCACACCCATGAAATTCACACACCCGCTTTGTCATACCATATAAGCAAATCCCAACACTTCAATAGTACATAACCACCCAACCAGCGGAAGCTTATGTGTTGGGAACTGGCCCCTATTCCGGTGTGGCGTTAACGTCCGGCGTGACGAAGGTCCTGGTACGGTTAGTTTATGCCGAACTAACCTGTAAAGCTTTGGGTCTGACCAGGTTCCTCCCATAATACGCTACCACAGAGGAATTGAGGGTTGGGGGTGGAGTTTGGCAGTGACAGTCCGGGTCAATATACGGAATAGAAGCTGTTGCTACGGGTCAAGAGGCATTAGTGGAAGCACTAGCTTGGCTCAACCATGTCATGGGAAAAGTGCCTTCGCAACTAGACGTTACTAGGTGATCCGATATGTAAATATCCTGAAATGATCCTAGGGCGATCTACGCTGAGGTCCCCGTGCCACTCTTTTTGTTTTTGTGTTTGTTGTTTTTGGTTAATACAGAGTCAGACATGTTAACGCGTTTTTATTTTACATTTTTTTTTTTTTTTACATTTCACAAAGCATTACGAAGGCGAAAGGCGGGTCACAATGATATCATCCTGTCGTAATAATCGCTAAGTGTGATTTCGCATGATTTGTGTTATGAGTTTCTGATCTTTTGATGAACATGATACTGCTAGTTCTTTTACCGTGAAGTCGTGTGTTTCTCCAAATGGTTTCTTGTTTTCTTCTTCCTTCTGCCCTCGCCACTGGAGATTTGCTTCGATCTTGGGCTGAATATAATGCTGTTTTTTTGTAGGCGCACATCAGTAAAGGTTCTCGTCTAATATTTTTCTACAAAGATTCCTGAGGCGGTTGCATTTGAAAAATTTGGTTAGTGAAGGATTCATATTTTGACGGATGTTCAAATGCGTCATACACGTTAACCAGCACACTATTAGATCTAACCCTAAAGCTAATCGAGTCAGGATCCCTGACCCTTACACCCATCGAGACGGGGTCCCTGGCCCTAATGCTCATCGAGACGGAACCCGTAATCCACTTGCCCATCAAGAAGAGGGTCTTAATTCTTGTTCCCAACGAGACTGATAACAAAGGTCACTTCGAATTCTGATTTGGTCCCCAATTTTTCATTTGGCTGATTTTGACCGCGTGCGAATACATTCGCCTACACACTTTTTTTTTTAAATCTAGAAGGACCAAATTGTGCCTGAAACTTTAAAATTGGATGCTTTATTTAGATCACAGGTCATTTTACATATTTCTACACCCTGATACTGGCTGGCAGGGCCCCCCAAAAAGGGGATTTTATATATTAGCGGTTTAATTGAGCTGTACACAATGAGTGCTTTGCCCCTCTAATAGGTGCCAATAATCTTAATCCCTCCATATTTAAATATTCCCTACATATGTTTTGAGTAGCCAGTAGTGATGCATTCTTACCTATTTCAGTGTCTCTTACTTGCTTCTTTAATGATAGAGGATGATATTCCTATGGTGAGGTATATTTGCAGAGGGACACAGAAAATTTTCAATAGCCTGACTCACTGAGATGAATTAGATGAAGTGTTGATAGCTTTCATTCATTTCCCTACAAAATGGTGCCAATGCTGACTTAGATAGTTCTTATGACCCAAATTTAGAGTTTGATACCTCTCAAAAAAATCAGTTCTCTTGATGATATACCCTATGCTACTTTGAAAGCTCCCATGAACCTACAGTTCATCGCTAAAAAGGAAACGATAGAACGAGAGAAAAAAATTACACACACAAAAAAAGCTTGTGTCATGTAAACTGGGTTTGCAGCATGTGTCTAGATCTAGATAGTTCCATCCAGGCTGGATT
>JAWQUT010000005.1:3710578-3724322 GCA_033807755.1 Ellobium chinense
GGGGGGGGGGGAATGGAGTGAAGCCGATTTCAGGGCCATGGCCGGACAGAAGACCGTAGGTGGCGATAGGTAGGAGGGGTCAAAACAGGGGGATATGGGAGAAGTAAAAGCGAAGGCAGATTTCACAATGAGGATAAAGAAAATGAAGTGAGAGGGCGAAAAGAACTAAAACTTTCAAACTGTTGTGTAAATGGAAAGAAGGACGAGAGATATTGAAAGAAGTAGATCCAGAAGTGCAGATAGGCGAAAGAAAAAAAGACTAAGTGCGAGGGCGTATAAAGGGCACGTTGAACATTTCCGATCGCCACGAGTGCTCCAGGACAGCAGAATTTCCTTTAAGCACCGTTTCAACGATTCATGCTAGAAAGTTATTTCCCTATGGTCTGTCAAGTCTTTTTTCCAGCAAGACGTTTTAGACATCGTCTAGGTTGAGGCCAACTAAGATTGTTTTTTTTATCGATAGTTTTTTGCTTCAAAGATCTAAAATAAGAGCTTGACTGAGATGAAGAATGTCTACAAACGTTTGCGTGGGATGATGACCTTGGTTTGAAGTCAGGACTTGATTCGGAAAATTTTAATTTCCGATTCTTAGCAAATTCAAATAAAAGATTGTTAATCCAGCTGTTTTATTTTTTAAAATGGAAGAGGAACAAAAGAATCAGGTCAGGAGATATGATAAACATGTAGTCTTTCTATTAAAATTTGTTGTTGTCGGCAAATTGCAGGATCTGCCTCTAATTTTGTGCGAAGCAATCAACTATAGTACCCACATACACTTTGTGCAGAGCTTAAGGGTAAAATTTCCGTGTTTAAACCTCAGTTCCATCCGGAGAATAACTAGTATCAAAAATTAAGCTGAGAAAAAAAAATCAGATACAGTAAAATCATACTCCATCCATCGCAATCAGTGTTGCGAATATCAATAAGCACCGCGGCGTTTTCTTACAGCTGGTAGTTTCCAGTTTCCAGTTTCCAGGTCTGTAGAACCTATTGTGTTTTCTTCTTTTGGTCCTATTAACATGTTATGTTATTCTACAAATACTACTGTAATCTCGGGAATTTTTTTCCATGGAGATTAAAGTACTTCTTTTGCCCGATCTTTTAACGGGGAGAAAAAGGGGGGTCAACGTCTAATATTTTTTACAAATCGTTTTCGAAAACGGTCACTTCGAATTCTGATTTGGTCCCCAATTTTTCATTTGGCTGCTTTTGACCGCGTGCGAATACATAGGCCTAGACACATTATTTTTTTTTAATCTAGAAGGATCAAATTGTACCTGAAAATTTAAAAAATGGATGCTTTATTTAGATCACAGGTCATTTTACATATTTCTACACCCTAACACTGGCTGGCAGGGCCCCCAAAAAGGGGGATTTTATACATTATCGGATTAATTGGGCTGTGCACAATGAGTGCTTTGCCCCTCTAATAGGTGCCAATAATCTTAACCCCTCCACATTTAAATATTCCCTACATTATGTTTTGAGTAGTCAGTAGTGATGCATTCTGTACTATTTAGTGTCTCTTACTTGCTTCTTTACTGACTGTCATGTTAGAGGTGGACATGCGAATATCATATTACTCATTACAAATTAGAATCAGGTATAAGTGCCATAGTAACGTGCAATATGATCGCAACACCAGTCATGCCATATGCGCTGGCATAGCTCTCCCATAACGGTCCGTAGCAGATGCGAATTTGCAAATAACTGCTTTCTAATGTTATTCTGTTATCGGTTTATAGCCTAATAAAGACTTTTGATTCTTTTAAAAAAGGGTCGATGGGAGAGAGGACAGAAAAGGACAGAGACAGGGCAGAAAGCATAGGAGGAAGAGAGAGTGACAGAGAAAGAGAGAAAGTGAGAGAAGAGAGAGTGACAGAGAAAGAGAAAGAGAGAAGAAGAAGAAGAACGGAAAAGAACTCATCATCCTAATAAACACCGCCTACTAGGCACGCGGCATTAATAATATTAATCCCCTCTTATGTCTATTACATATTGGTGTCATGGAGAGCAATATTTATATATATGAATGGTGTATTGATTTACTCTGGGAAAACTGTGATGATATTAGACTTTGGAACCAGACTAATCTCAATGGAAAGTAATAATAAAGACTGCTGACAGCTGGATTTTTTGCTTAGATGGCTGGAATTCATGAATCATGATGCACGAAAATTTACTGGCTGAGCTACTGAATAATAATGGTTGACCATCCTGATTTCAAGAAAGAAAACAGGTATAAGTTTAGTTCGGGAAATATTTTACCAAAACTATGCAAGTGCACTTTCTTAAGAGATGAATTAGTAGTTTATTTAGATATGCAAATGTATTTAGAAAACAACCGAGCTTGATATATGAATTCACAGTGCATTTTCCTAAGAGCTGAATTAGTAGTGTATTCAGATATGCAAATGTATTTGGAAAACAACAGAGCTTGATGTATGAATTTACAGTGCGTTTTCAAGAGATGAATTAGTGGTTTATTCAGATATGCAAATGTATTAAAAAAACATCCGAGATTGATATCAGAATTCACTTACGGTTCGTGACATTTTAATGTAAATAAAAATACAATGAGGAACAGGAAATTTTGGGTCATCGCGCCATTACATTTAGCATTCAAAATGATAGAGACTCTCAGATGTAACATGAAAAAAAAAGTTCCATCACATCTGGCGGTGATCATCTTGGACCTGTTGTTTTTTTGTTCAAAGAGAGCTTGAAATATACCCTTAAAGAAACCGTAAATCTATTTTTTTTTAAATGGATTGTCTTAGGGGTATAAAGAGCTGATTTATATATTACTGTGTACTGTCGACTGCTAACACTCAAATCTTAATTTTCATTGGCCATTCCCACTGGCCAGTATTGAAGATAAGCATCTGAGCTAACAAAATAAAATACTTCAAATAGCCCATGACAAGTAAAGATTTTTGCTGTGTCTTTTAGTCTGACACACCCCAATGAAAACTCAAATGGGGCCTCAGGCTATTTCCAGAGAACAACGGTTAGCTCATTGGCAGACCCGTTTTCTTTCCACCCCCTATATATATACTCCCAATTTACCCTAAACTGGCCAGAGAAGATGTGACATAATGCATTAGAAACTAGGTCCTTGAGAAGGAGAATCAATTACTTGAAAAATTTATCATGCTTGGGAGTAAGTCCAGCCGAGGTATATTCGATAGCAATGCGCGTGTGTAACATTGTATTAGATTAAGTTAGGATAAGCATTACCCTTCCCTGCTTCCCTACTCCAAAGGAGGCTAGCTTTTCTCTCCCTTTTCCGCCATCGTAAGATTCAGTTTCTATCTTGAAATTCATTGTTGTTTGTCTATCTTGTGGTAGCTGAAACATTGTTCGTGCCTACGGCTTTCTGATTCTCATCTTGCAACTTCACATTGTTCCGCCTCTGCCAGGCGCCCGTGGGACCATGTCAACTCACCTGTCCTGAGACTTTGAAGGAAAAGGTGGACCGGGGACAACCGGGGGGTCCGCCTGTGGCACAACACAATGGCCTATTTGCACTAGGTTATTTTCACTGCAGGCAGGGACGTTTCGTCGCAACACGGTAAGAGCTACATCAATGACGGCTCGCTCCCTCGCTTCTCCTCGCCCCCGCAGTGATCGCCTTCGCGTGGTACGCTAGGCCTCTCAGATGATCGGACGCTCACATACTCGTCAGTGCGAGTGTGGGTTCGTACCGGGACATGCGGATTAATTTTGCCTTGAGCTACCCACATACAGCCTAGAAAACATTCAATAGCCCATCCACGTCCATGCAGGTAGGCTAAATACAAGTATTCAGTGACGAAAAGCTTAAATGATCTCTCCGCGACGAGCAGGGGAAGGACTTTGTAGCAGGTATACAAACTGTCTCTGAATTAAATTTATGCTCAGTTTCAGCAAATAACCGAGGAAATCTCACATTAAGGTTATGATTCATGTGACCTGGTTTGACCGTTACGGTAAAATTGTCTCTAATAACTGTGTTTTCCCAGATGTATTATTTTTAGAATGGAGCTGCCATCTAAGAAAAGGATTTCTTATCATGTGTTCATGTTCTGACTGTACCTTATAGGATAGAGCCCAGATATTTGGTTACTTTTACTGTTCTCGTCCCGGATGCAGTTTGATTCCATTGTGGGATAGCCTTTGTGACACCACGAAGCGTGTAATATCTGCGTGTTTCACTATTCTTTAAACGGGTACTGCTTCGTACTGGCTCGTTTATGAACTGCACGCTGGGATAGGTCTGAACATACAGGTAGACATATTTGTGTAGAGGATTTGACTCAGTAAAATTCGATTTTTCTTTCTTTGCCCGATCTATTTACTTGTTTTGTTAAGAGTTTTCTTTTTCAAGGAAGTAAATTCGATCCAAAAAGTCTACACCAGGATCTTATTAAAATTCTCTTTATTGTACCTATTTGATCCATACTTCTAGAAGAGACGGCAGTTGTTGCTTCAGACAAGGAACAAGAATCGTCGTTTTACAGTGCTAAGAGAGAGTGATAGAACTTCTGAGACAGGACTAGGCAATCCGCATTTTATTTTCAGGTAAGCCCATCACCTGCTCAAGATGTGGGGGAGGGGGGGGGTCGGTTTAAAGAGTTAAGTCTGATGAGGACCTCAGTAAGGAGCTGGGGGCACTCGCCTATGTTTGCTAACGTTGTTGTTCTTCATTTTCAATTTACGTGTCAGGGTGAATTTGACATGTGAAACTACCCGCGTTAACTTTTGTCTGCCTGACAGAAGGTAATATAAACAAAAAAGATCAACGAGAGACTGATCGATAAATATAAACAAACAGATACAATGACAGATGGCTAGACAGATCGAACAACGCCCAGCAGTTAGTAAACAGACTGACTTAAACACAAGAAGTCGAAATTCTTTATTTCAACTTGAATACATTTCAAGAAGCACAGATAAATTAATGTCCCATAACAAAGCAAAACATCACAGAAATTTGTCAGGACCATACTCTCCTCATGAAACAGTCTCTGTCCTGCAAAAAAAAAAAGAAAGCAATGTTGAAAATAATGGGTGAATTCTCAAGTGAGTGCCCCAAATCATTAATAACAGCATAAATATTTGTGCTACGATATTGAACAACTTCTCTGATTTCTGAAGGCACAGAGGATATATGGATATTATGTCTATCTATCCATCTGATCGTCTGTTCATTTTCCTGATTGAGTCTCTCATTGTCTGTTCATTTGTCTTCTGACATATTGTCCAATATTTTGAAACAGTTGTTACAATGGAAATAACGATGTGAATCTGAGAGGGAGGGGAGGATGATAAGTTAACAATAGTTTCATGAGATCCTATAGTGCATTCAGAATCGCTCAGAGTCCAGAGCTTTTTTTTATATTTTAGAAGAAGGGCAGTGACTTGTACCATAATTTGTGTTGCGACTTAAAATAATTTAGTACATACATTATAAGTTTACAGTGCTGTTTTTATTGAAAAGTGGAATTTAGAACATGTTCTTGACTTGAGTCTGAATGTAAGATGAATATCTTTCATTGTTTGGTGTTGCTTAAGGATGAATGGATCATTATACTGTTCATAAATTCATGTGCGTATGTGTCTGTGTGTACATCTCACTGTGGGTGCGTTCATGGATGACCGTTAATATTGTACAGCACCTTGAGGCTTTTGAGCAACGAATCGCTAGACTCCGTAATAGAATTATTATTATTATTATTATTATTATTATCATTATTATTATTGTTGTTGTTGTTGTTATTGTTGTTGTTGTTATTATTGTTATTGATATATAAAAATTACTATATATAATAATTATTATTAACATATAATTATTTATTAATATACTTTTATTAGAAATAGTGTGAAGTCGCTTGAGCGGGCATTAGCCTGGAGACAAGACTTATAAACCGCATTATTATTATTATTATTATTATTATTATTAAGAAACACGTCCATTTTACTTGAATGAGAGCTGTGTTTACAACTTTTGAGAAATTCTGCATGTGAGTTAACAGATTTGCGAGGACATAGTTTAGTGTTTTTCCAACGTTTAAAGGGAAACATCGAACTACCTGGTCTAACTTCCTGTACCCAGATATATGAAGACAGCACTTAGATCTATGAAAATAAAATGGCCTTTTTATATTATATTCATAGACCTACAGAGATTTTGGAAAAGTATTTTCATACTTTGTTTTAACAAGACGGGAAAGTATTTTCATACTTTGTTTTAACAAGACGAAATTATATCTCTCACTTTTCACTACTCACATTATGAATCATATGTGATAACTGTTTAAACCGAAAAAAAAATCAGCACTGTTAACCGTGTAGTTGGATTCATAGCATTCGAATTATTAAAGCAAAGATACTTAGTCTTCTCTTACTTTTAAATTTCCCAAGGCATTCATTTTTTCATAAAATGGAAAATCGTGAATAAATGTACTTTGCGCTTTTGGACGAAGGATGCCCCCCCCCCCTTTCTCCCTCCACCCTTTCCTAACAGAATTCTGGCGTTCAACAACGAGATAGTGTCTGCTTTCCCCCTTTTTTTTTCTTTTTCCCCTATTTTCTCCCATTACTCCATCCATCTTCTAGCCCTCCCCTCTTCTCTTTGCTTCCCATTTTCCTCTTTCTTTCTTTCTCTCTCTCTCTCTCTCTCTCTTTCTCTCTCTCTCTCTCTCTCTCTCTCTCTCTCTCTCTCTCTCTCTTTCGTCTTGAAATCGGGCATCGACCCCTTCTCTTCCGGCTACTTCTAAGACATTGGTACTTTAGAACTATGCTCTTGACCAGACCTGTTTGACCTGTTCCGTCAGCAACATACATTATTTTGATATACTAAGTCTGACCTCCTTACTGGCTCAGTGAACAATAACAAAGAAATTTTGAGAGCGCTTTCATTGCCTCGAGGATATTATTCACTAGGGTAGAGCATAACAAATCTCGTGGGTAATTTCCGTTACTTGACTCAGCTGCCCTCGCCCAAAGATGGGGCTACCCGGCTTGTTATTACTGTATAGTATAGAATACTCATACCATGATCACATCCGGTACCATATGCCCACAGTTTGCTACTCTGATATCCTGGGAAAAAAAATTCGGTAACAGTCATGACAAAGAAAATTAAAAGCGTACGCAGTAAAAGCGTACGCGGTGCACTTTTTGAAATATTGTTTTAAGAAAATCGATGATTTAGAGCAGCATTCATGGATTCAACATAGGCACAGGAAACATGGCGTTGCCTAAGTTACCATGATTCGTCACTTTGCATATTGATCTAGAAGACTTTCAGGCCGCGACTCCACCCCCCCCCTCCTCTCAAGGTGTGTAGGATAAGGGCTAGGGCAAATTTAAAGATGGGCCAGAGATAGGCTAAGGGGTGAAGGGGTAGCTCAACGGGTGATTATAGGTTAGAGCCAAGGTTAGGATTGGGATCAGGTAGGATTACAATAGGGTTAGGGATAAGATCAATTCTAAACTTCTCCGGCACGGTCTCGGGGAAGTCCCTTCTTCTAGAATTTGATTTTAAGTCATGAACTACATACGCTTTAATTACCCTGTCCTCGCTGTGCTTTTCGGATTTTAACTCGTTGACTCTTCTTATATGGTTAACAAGAAATAACCACAGACTGGGAATAGGCCTATATGTTTCATTTCATCAAACTACAGAATGATAGAAATCAGCGCAGTCGAGTTCGCACCAAATAAAAGGCATTCTTGGCCTTGCAAATCAATGAATAGTACATCCATGTAACACACGGCCAAAAATTTTATGGTCTTCTGCTTAGCTAATTATTAACGACACCCGTGGCTTTGTAACACGTTGTGATTTATTTCTCACACTCGTCGTGGTCGAGGTCCCATTGAACTGGGCGAAGACAGCGTTTGCCCATAAACTGATGAAGCATCGTGATGGGATAGTCTGAATTTTCAAAAATGTATTCAGTATGGCTTTGCTTAGTGCAACCAGCTTTTTTTTTTTTTGCTTGTATCAGATCAGTCATTAATGTGCGAGTGAGACAGGAAAGAAAAAATGTATGCTAGTAATGGTGGTCTTGATGAGTATGTGTTTGTGACATTGCCGGTTAGTGTTAATTTTGTTGCTGAAATGCAGAGGTAAGGAGTGAACGGTCACATACTGATGTTACACCGATGTTTGTATTGCTAATTTATCGCAAAGTCTGATGTTTTTGGAGCTGAAATAAAATTATTGTTATTATTTCAGGTGTTGTATTCCACGAACCACTCACAATGTCTGCCAGTTACCCAGCGGTGCTCACCTTATCTATAGTGATGATGCTTGATTACGTTCATGGCCACGGTCGGTTGTTAGAACCACCTTCCAGGTCGTCTATGTGGAGGCTGGGCTATGATTCACCCACAAACTATCAGGACATGGAGCTCTTCTGTGGCGGAGTTGGGGTAGGTTTAAGTTTACAAGTGGTGGATATAGTATGAAAGATTTCGACACATGATAGGTATTCTTATTCGTATCGAAAGTATTGGAAGAATCATTCGTATGAAAGTAGTATCAAAAGTGTCGAGGGTGTCGAAATTACTATTCCGGTACCGAGTATCAGAACTGATATAGAATCAATACTTTCGGTAATTAGAACTCAAACCGATACTTAAAACGTCAGGTATCGACCCAAATATGCTATTACATGCTGTGATTAACTTCCTACTGATGTCATCTCAGTTCTAATTTCCGTTGCTCGCTCACATGACAAGTGATCCACATGATCATTTATGTTAAAGAAACAAATAGACAAACAAACAAACAAACAAACGAAAGGTTTGAATTAGGGGAATACCGGTAAATTTTTGTGCCATGTGCCATAGTTTGAACCTATCCCCCACGAAACACCAGTTAGGACTTCAGAATATGTCAACAGAAGGAGGGTTAGCTTATCAGTATGCCGTATCTTTTTGCACCTTCTGCTGCCAATAATCAATCTATACTGGTCAAGGAAGCAACAAGTGAATTTAAGAAGGGCAGGTTGGGCTCACTTTAACTCCTTGTAGGCAGAAAAAAAATTACTTGGAAAATATACCTCACTACACAGTAAGTTCAGCACATCTGACCTACAATGACATGCGGATGTGTAACCTAAATAAATAATGCTATGAAGAAAAATGTCACCACTCATGAGAAAACTTTGACCTTTACTTCCATTAACATACCTTGTTTAGATGTCTCCTCAGCAAAACATCTACATTTAATTAATCACTGTTCACATATTTGTTTTGACAAGTTTATTTAAAATTGTGATTATCTTTTACTTTTATTCATGTCCAATAACGAAACCTAGGCTGCAGTATGCTATGATGATTGCTAAATAAACCAAAATAAATACTGGGTGCAAATTGGATTATGATCAGTAACTTTTACGGAAAATCCCATTAACCAGAGACAATAAGACAGAGATCAGATATAATTAGATGTAAACGATTGTGAGAGAACAATATATTTTGGTCGCTTGAAATCTTTAAGCCCTTTTCATTTTGCTTGTGAAACTCACTAGGTAGAATTAATCCCTCACCCTGGCGTAGGATAAAACAATGCATTCATTTCTTCTTCGTTCAGTTTGTATTGTTGTTGATTATTGTTCATCTCGTGCACCCCATTACAGGAACTGAATCTTTATTCATAAAAGCCTCATTTTAAAACTTCACATTTATTTTATTAACCGGATCGCCCGCCATCGCCTCACTTCCCCCTTCTCCCTCTCCCTCTCTCAACCCCTCCCCTCAAATGTTTAACTGAACTGAAACTGAAACGTGAAGATAATGATGACAAGCGATATGAAATATAGACTAAAATAATTTTTGAAAAAAATCTAGACAGAGGGAAGCCTCACGGCAGTGAAAATAATTACAAAAGACGTCACATATTCATGACGTCGCAAAAGAAATCATGTTACATATTCATAAATCTAGGGCTTTCCACGGCTTCCAGTCAAAGTATTCGTAGGCAGGTCAAAGATCAAATTTATGTAACGTGTGACATATCAAAATATTATTACACACTTTTATGTCATCGGAAATAGGCCCTGTTTATATGATAAAATCATTTTTGTAATGTGAACGGGTCATGAAACATACGATTCAGTCTTTCTCTTATGTCTGGTGAGAACTTTAGTCAGAAGCAACAGATGTTCATGTCTATTTTACTTAGGCCAGTGGCCAATAATCCATGCCTTAACATAAACATTGTTTGCGCACTGAAATTCTCTCTTATGTAATCATTCCCAGTCTGTCTGTCTGCATATCTGTCTGTCTGCCTGCCTCCCTGCCTGCCTGCCTGCTTGCCTGCCTGCCTGCCTGTCTGTCTGTCTGTCTGTCTGTTTGTTTGTAAATGTGTCTTTCCATTTTGCTCGCATCGCTTTTCAGGCCTCTGCTTCTTCAGGCTAATAATGATTATACTATCTTGCCCTGCCCAAGCTGGGAGAGCATATAAGGAAAACTTTCCAGATATTTCCATTGGCAATTGGCTTTCACAGTGTCTGCAGTTTTACATGCAATCAAGTTTACGTCGTTTTCTAACAACTAAGCCGGGTTCCAAAATAGCAACAAGTGAATATTGCAACTTATTTGTGATTTGCTTTTGGGTTGTTATTGCAGTTGTCTTTTTCTAACTGTATTTGTAGCCCCCCCTAGAGCGGTTGGCGATTAAGGAGACTTCCAAAACCTACAAAACAATTCCTCAGATGATGAAACTCATCATCAGCGTTGTCCTGTCCACGAAGTTGTTTACATCATAGCGTATTTCGACATTATATTAATGACGACCGGATCACTCAATTCAATTTTTATCCAGAAATATTTATTTTCCCTTTCTCCAGGTCCAGTACGGTCAAAATGATGGAAAGTGTGGTGTGTGTGGTGATCCATGGAATGGCCCACGTGAAAACGAACCCGGCGGAAAATACGCCAACGGCATCATCGTACGCAAATACGACGTGGGTCAAGTGATCGACGTCCTCGTTGATCTGACGGCCAACCACAAAGGTTATTTCGAGTTCCACCTGTGTCCAACCGACAACCCATTTGAGAAAGTCACCCACGCATGCCTGGAGAAATATCCTTTGGCGGTGGCACCGACTTGGGAGACTCGGTATCAAGTCAGCGACAGTGCGGGCTATTCCAGCAAGTTCAAGCTGAAAGTCCGCCTGCCAGATGGCGTGAAGTGCAGGGCGTGCCTGTTCCAGTGGAAGTACAACGCTGGGAACAGCTGGGGCACCGACCCGGACGGCAAAGGGTGTATTGGCTGTGGAAACCAAGAACAGTTCTACGGGTGTGCTGACGTGGCCATTGGGTATGATGACGTGGTCCTCGGCAAACCGGCTGAAAAGCATCCATGGTTTTTCGAGGAAACTGAAACCGAATGGAAATTTGGTGTGGTTAGGCGTGTGAACGGCACCGAGTCTGGCGCTCACAGTTACCTGCAGAGGAGTGTTTGGAGTATCATCTTGCTGGCTTTGACGAGCTGCTTCGTCATGCGTGTTATTACAAGGACATGAGTCTGGGGCTTTATTTGTATATTTGGTTTTGTGTAAGTGTCTGCGGGAGTAAGAAAGAAAGAGAGCGGGCAGAAGGGACTAAAGGAGCTAAAGAGAAATGGATGGATGGATGGATGGATGGATGGATGGATGGATGGATGGATGGATGGATGCATGCAAGGATGGATGGATGGATGGATGGATGCAAATGTCGATGGATGCAAATGTCATGTACAGTTATGTTTGAGAGAGAGAGAGAGAGAGAGAGAGAGAGAGAGAGAGAGAGAGAAACCAAAGTGAAATCTTGACAAAATTGCTATTTACATTCATAAAAGGTTCAATTTGCCAGGACGTAGATGAGGGTAGGTTCTGGGAATACTGTTTGTTTGATGCTTTTGTGTGCTAACTTCCTTACCTAATGGAAGTTCACATTTATTGTAATGATTTGTCTATTTATCAGATTTTAAACCGCGAATTTGTATTTTTGTTGCAAGAATGTACATACTGTGCCTTAATTTTGCAATGTACAATATTTTTATCATCATCTATGAGCTGTTATCTCCGTCAAGGAGCCCATGTTTTTATGCGTCTCATTGTTGTTTCGTTCGTTTGTCGGCAGGATTACTCGGAAAAGTTACAAATCAGCTAAGGAGTTAAAAGCTTGAGGGAAAGGTTGGGCTTGGCGGGTAATAGAATCCTTCAAATTATGTTGGTGCTGCTCTAAATAAAGGGAGGATTTATGAAAGGTTTCTGTGGCAATTCGAGTTAAGCGTTTATCGCCATAGGCCATTGATTTATACAGGCCCTTGAAAGTCATAACGTAGGCATGATAATCTTTGTCTCTCTTTTAAATGGAGAGAGGACATTTACCTAGTGGCAGGAAGTATCGAGTATTAGTAATCGATACGTCGATATTAGGAATTTAAATTCAGCATCAAAGTTCCAGCTTTGGGGTTTCGATAGTATTTCGATACCTTCGGTGTAAATGGCGGCAATGTCTGACTTAGGCAGTTAATGATCTTGTATGGAAAACACTAAAAATAATTTTTATCTTTATGCGTTCATTGGTAACAGCTTTACGAAAGAGCCTATTCCAGTGTCTTGGTATCAAATGGATATTTTAAAAAATATCGAAATGAAAGTCGATCCTATTCCGGTCAAACAGGCTACCGAAAGTATCGCGATGCTTACCTAGTACTAAGTATCCGAAACGAAACTGTGTCGATTCTACGAATAATTAGATCTTGAGAGTATCGCGATACCCTAAAAGTCGTAGGCCCACTACTAAATTGACCATGATGGGAAGAACTATATCTACTTTTCCACCAGTTGGTATTTTCACTAAGGAGGCTAACTTTTTATTCGAGCCTCTCTGATGGCTCGATGACAGGCATGACTAATAGAAAAGTTGCAAACCAATGTAACCAACAAGATAAAAAAAAAACAAACAAAACGTTGAAAAGCTGGCTTTGGTCTGAAATAAACTGATGTAAAATTCGCCACTGAATTTGATAAAGCTAAAAGATCTTAAAAGAATTTCATAACATTGCAAGATAGGCCATTCAAGCTGCGGTTTACGCCCTACGGAATGCCGTTCTAGTGGTCAGGAGGAGCAACACCTGTTTTTGTATGATACATTTAATGTGAAAGTATTAGGCTCATGTGCCACCTTTCCAAGCTCATTTCTCAGTACATTATATATATTATACATATTATGTGTCGTTTTTTTTTCTTTCATGCATGTTATGTTAATGTTACTGATGGGATAGCTATAATCTCTCATATGTATTGTGATCAGCTGTTTGCTGGTTACATGTTTTCACGCTTGTTCTGAAGCCAGTGTAACATACGCACATTCTGCGAATAGCAAACCCGTACCATAATAGTTTAAGTTGTTTTGATAGTGTTAGAAAACTGGGGATGAAAGGGGTGGGTGCAAGCTTTACATGAGAATGCAATATGATAATATGAGCTTTATGAATAGATGTGGTATAGATCTAGGCCTACATCCAAATTTATTCTCTACAAGTAGCAGCAAACTAAACCATGTTTTATCCATACCACCAGTGCTTGGTTTTATGAAATGAAAATGTTAGACATGTAGTTCCAGAATTAAGGTCTAGTCTGGTAACCTACGCAGAAGGTAAAACATTATTGAGAAAATAAATTTAAAATATCGACAAGAATATAGACTAGTGCTTTCGACCTATCCAACGCCAGAATGGGATTTTTTTTTTTTT
>JAWQUT010000005.1:3730342-3740732 GCA_033807755.1 Ellobium chinense
TGTAGTTCTGAATAATTCAGAGACCCGTGGTTTCTTGGGTACCTTTATACAGGATCCTTTCTGGAATTTTTTGATGTAGACTTACGAAAAACCAATAGACACGTTGATGCCAAAAGAAGTGTGTCTGGACAGAAAATCCAGAAAAACCCACATAACCCCTGCATGAAGGCATCTGAACATGGGTGAAATCTAGTGTCAAAAAACTGGTGCTATTGCTAATGACATTGTCCAAAAAATAAACACCCTAACACGACAAAAACGCATGATTCAATACTTGTGTGTAATTTTGCGTAGACAAGCTGCACATTAGAAACTCTAACATGCTTCTTGCATCCAATCACAACGGGAAGGTATAGATCTATATTCAGGGGTACTCGCTGACACAGTTCGAAGATGGGGAAAGAGGACAAGTCGAGCTGTAGCACAAGCAGAATAAAGAAAATACAGATGTTTCCTTACTCCTTTCTCATTCTTGTCGTTTGTCAGAATAGTCATGGTTGTTGTCGCTGTTGTCACCAACTGTCTTGTTCGTTTTCAATATCTAATTTCAATAAAAAGTTCACATTCATAAAATGGACAGACACCTAAAAAATAAAAAATGCGTGCTTCCACCAGAGTACAAAATTGGGGAAGAGATGCGGGGACCATGCGACCGACCTTCCCAAGTAGTCGCAACTTTGCACACATAATACAATTTAGAGTGAACTCTTTTATATTTCCGAGAGATCCAACTTTCCAACGAGGTACTAATAGTAAAACGTTGGATAGTAACTTTTCGAGTTATCTTGTTGGCACTCCAAACGACCAATCTATTAAAGGACAATCATTAGAACTATTCCTCATAACAAACATAATGACATAGGCCTACCGACTAAATGCTATGAATTAAGCTAATTATTTTGCATTTACCCAAAACACGCGTGGGATTGTGTCAGTTTGTAAACATTCGCTCACTGCGCATGAATTTGCACACCACATGCCTATACAAAGAAGAATCACTGTCTAGTTCATCCAGGCACTGTAAAACTCTACACAGTATGGACACAACTGATTTTTTCCCATTTTTATATTTTTATTTTTTTTGTTGAAGGAAAATAAAAAGTATATTTTTCATGCAGTTTTTGAAAAATAATATGAAATAGCGTAGACAATTGAGGCAAGAGGCCATGCAAAATTTGACGCCCATAAATGCGATCTTTTACAAGAGATTTTTGCAGAAACATTGTCTCACGAATTGTGAATCGCACTATAGAAGGATTACCTTACACACCGATATTGATCAAAATTGAATGCGCGCCGCCACTTTCAGAGTGCCCCTCCCCCTACCCCTTTTTTTCCCTCACTGATTTGATAAATCCAGTAATAGTAATCATTAAAAGAAAACTACATAGATGTCCTGGTCATGCGGTTATGACAAGGACCAAGAAAAATATTTATAGTCCCGTGGCAGGGCCCCATATTGTTGGAGAATCCCATATTATTAGAGAAGCCCATATTGTTAGAGAATCTTGCAGTGTCTGTTTACAGTTTTTTCTTTGCATTTTTCACTAGTTCTTTGTCGCATTAGGTTCTGTAACCCGTACTTTTTTATACTTGATTTTCTATGGAGGAATCATATAAATAAGATGAAAAAGCCTTCACAGGTATATAGAAATGAAGTCTATCGGTAGTTAGACCATTTCAATGCAAGGTTAAGAAGTTATCTCTCAAGAAGATAATATAGCCTCTGAAAAGCTAATTTTGGTTTTAAAACTGTTACTCGATGTAGTCATAATGCATATGCACTAGTTCAACAAATTGAAATGGTATAATTTACCTACAAAAAACAAAAAAAATATGGAGAATAAATACAGACTTCATTAATCGCTCTCATGGAGCCATTTTCAGGTACAGATAACTTTAAAAGTTGATAAGCACATAATATGTTTTAATTCCAGTTTTGTAATCTGTGCTAAAAACTAAATCGGATTACCAGATTTCAGATCTCTGGGACTTTCACTTTCAACGTTACAAGATCTCAAATACGGACTGGGCAGTATTTTTTATATTTGCGTAATTTCCCTGAAATTATTAAAAAAAAAAATCATTTAAAAATTCAAAAATCAATATTTTGAGTTGAAACTTTCCTCGTATTCATGAGATGTTGCTCTTAATGTTGGTGCCAAAAATTCAAGAAAATCAAAATTAATGGGGTATGGTGACAAAGGAATGAAAGGAGCTGGTTCCTCCCCGCTCCCTATTAGCTAAGTAAGTGATTGCTTAACTGGTACATCGGGGTTGTGAAACTTTCTGAAAAAAATGAAAAAAGCGACTTCTTTTGGTCAGCGGCATCAGCAACTAGACTACAATATGAAATATTATATGATTATTTTTTTGTTTCCTGATGAAGGATACACGACCGAAAATCTGAAAATTTTATTCATTTTTTTCATGTCAGTTTTGAGAGTTTTTATATTTTTGAATATAGTATGAAGCCACAGATGAAGGAGGCACAAGGCTCCACTAATTTGTAGACTGAAGAGAAAAATGATACTTGATTAGCTTATTATGAATAAAGCTATTCTGTAAAGACGATATGCGACCATGAGATGGACGTGAGGGCAATGATTTGCTTCCGCTAATTAACTGCTTATGAATGATAAAAAGATGTAAAAAAGATGAGAGGATAGCAGTGATGTTTAAAATAGCTAGAAATATCTGCTGCATTTGAACAAAGAATTGCCGATTAACGATAGACGTCGACAAAGATGGGTCATTCTCTGGAAAGCAGCAATAATTAGTACTGCTGGTTCTGCTCTTCTCAACCTCTCAACGAAACCTGAAAAGCTTACCAAAAATACAGAAGGCTACACAATCCTCTACATCTGCCAAAATGGGCAAAATCTTGGACCTCTGACAAACTGTGCTTTAGTTAGGGTTTGGGGTGGAGATGGAGGAGAAATCATCTTTCGGGGATTAGCCTATTTGCTGAACAATCTCTAAAGACTCATCCTAGGATGATTTCTCTTCCCTATCCCTTATACTCAATCACAGCTTGAAAGCGTTCCATGGGCGTATCATAATGGTTGTCAAATAGTCATGTCTGCCACATCGAAAAAAGTACGCCTGGTAGAATCTGTTTTTTAAACAAAAGGTTGCGAAAATCACTTGAAATTTTATAACAAGAACAGCACTTGACTGGGCCCCAAGAGCAGTCCAGCTTTGCTATCCAAGTAGTCATTTTGGATTTTGACTACACAAGTTAACTCGCGGGGGGCTCGTCTTCTAATTATGCGCAAAAATCGGCACTTATACCCAGACTGAGCCCCAGCGGCACCCATGAGCACTGCTAGAATTTCCATGCCTGTTGGCAAAAATCTAACTGCCCATGGAAGAGAAAATTAAATGAGGTCGCAAGGAAAGAAGTTAGATGAATGATTCCCCCGTTTTCATTCTCCGATTTGGAATTGGGGCTGTGCGTGATAACTAGAGCCTGCGTTATTTCTTGTTTTGGTCATTATAGTCTAGGTAATAGTCTAGATAAATCTAGGTGTGGTGTCTAGATCTAGACGTCTAAATCCTTGGTAGCTTGCAAAGTTATATTTAAGGCAAGATGGGTTTAGTGAAGCCCCTAGCAAATGTGGTTATTGTTTTGAAAGCATTCATTTCGAGCACTCTGTTAGCAATTTGCGACGGATAATAGACTACAAACGTTCAGCTACGAGCAAATAATACGTGTATCATGTGCCTTGCCATGGAAACAAATTTGATCAAAGAATTATTATTGACGCTTTCCTTCCACGACACCGTTCTCATTTATTTTGCAACATCAAGGAACGACACGTCAATCTTATCTAGATCTACATGGAATAAACAAGTCAGTATAATTCATTAGTTGTACGGTTGCTGTTATCGCCGATTATTTTGTTATTGTTGTTGTTGTTGTTGTTGTTGATGATGATGATGATGATGATATTGTTATTGTTGGTTGTTGTTGTGATATTGCAGTGCTGCTACCATGCATTCCTGTTTTAGATGGTAAAGCAAATCTTTGCAGTAAAATACTAAGTTATCTGTTTCATGCATGTCACGGCGCCTCCACTCAATGTAAATGTAAAGGGACGCTGAGGTAAAAATAAGACGATTCTTTTAACCTTTGTGCAAGTTTGTCTACCTGGTTCCGACCCCCACGCTACGCCCCTGAAGAGTTCCAGGATTTTGTCCCAGAAGGCAAATGGAAAAAAAAAACCAACCGAAGATGTCAAAAATACTACTCGCCTTTGTCACAGAAAAGATCCACTGTTGTTACATTTCGTACACCATCTAGACGTCACCCAGCAAGTGCGGGAAAAACCTTCAAGTTCGCATGAGGTGAATCTTCTCACTTCTAAGTGAAGTGGACTTGGGCGGATTTGCTTTTATAGTTGTTGGTAATAGGACAACCACATTTCAGGCCCAGCAAAGTTGATTCTTACACATTACTTGGTATTACCTGATGGGTCACAGTCAATCTGCAGCCGATGGGAAGGGAGTCTTTTCATTCATAAATTTTCCCTTGGAACTTGAGATTGTGGTGTGGTCCCGCTTTGAATTACTTTACAGATTCAGCTCCTACCACAACCCCGCGGTAGTCTGTTCCAGTTACTGATAACTCTCTACCGAATAGAAGTTACACTTCAAGCCTGGATCTTGATTTAAATAGTCTAGACTAAATTCATTTCATTCCTCTGTTTTTTGGGGGTTTTTTTGGACCGAAGTCGGTACAAGTTGGAGTTTTGTCATTACTTCTCAGTGTCTCTTCAAGAGTTGTCAGTCCGACATTCATCTTGGATCCAAGTGAAGAAATTCAGTAAATGGAAACAATTTTATGTTGTGTATTCTTTTGGGTAACCTTTAAGTGTTGAATTGAGCTTGAAATGTTACGTCATCATATCTCCAGTCATGAAGAACTTTCAACGTTTTCAAAAGGTCATCCGCCGCCGATGCCGCCGGAAAAGGTGGGTAGGCCCAGAGAATGACCTTTGATTGACGGTTTGATATATCAGCAGGCTACACACACCCGTCCATCACATCACTAGTGCTGTCGAGGAAATTGGAGATGTGGAGGACGAATGGACATACATGATGAAACCTCATAGCTACGAGAAGATTCAAGCAGTGATATGGCTGATCAAGGTGCAGATATCTCAGTGCATGAACCAAGCAATGATAGATCTAATTAAGAAACCGATGAGACTGTGGAGAGGGAGATAGATTCAAACAGTAATCTGTCTAGGCCTAAGAAACTAGTCATAGACTAATAGATTTACCAGTGGGTCCAAAATATGACTTGAGCAAAATATTTTAGGCTTGCCACAAAAGTAAGTAAGTGTTTGTTAGACTATTTATTGATAATGTTTTTTTTTAATCATGTATCCGTAAACCCACTGGAGAATCTGGTTGCCCTGGCGCCGAAAAAGATCTTGACTCAGCTTGTGCGTAACGGGCTTGTCAGAAATGTGCCGTCTTTTGAGATGTCTCGGTGAGGAAAGGTGCGCATCTACGAAAAGTTTGCTGGATAGAAATGTGACGTCTTTTGCCAGTCACCGGAAGAGAGAGCTCTGCAACATGGAGGCAATCATCTGTGGTTTCAAACTTTTAATGGAATGTCTTATCAACGGCCTTGTGTCGAAGGAGGATGTGTCAAGAGTCAACGGTGATATGTTTATGTATGCTAATAAATCAGGTAAAGATATGAGCATAGGCAACACTCGCATGTCAGAGTATTATTTTTTTTGCCCATCTCCACACATCGCCCCGTCTTAGCTTGCCTAGAGACAGATACTTCCTGATACAGTATCCTGGTGGTACCGATTTCTGCCACTCTAAGGAAATGACTCAAAACTACTAAACTTTTGAAGAAAATTTGGTTAAATGAGGTCTGCCAAGTTATGATTTATCCATTATTTTGTCCGACTTTTGACACAGGCGAGTTTTCGTTCGATATAATAAGACTCAATGGTGACCAATCAGCCGCTTTGAAAGAAGGGAAGTGGGCGTTGGCTGCACGGATCATTCTTGGATGCGCTCGGCGCAGCATTTGAGTAATTTAGTACTCGAACACAATAATAAAATATTCTGATACTTCATCGCTACCCTTTAGATTGCAAGTATGGAGAACCGAATCATGTTTTCACATTTATTGAAGATTGGAAATTGGCGCAAATAATCGATCAAAAGATATGAAAGGGGTGCATATTGATTCTCAAAAAGACTACAGTGGAGAACTGGAACTAAACGTGCCTTACGTAACATATTGAGCAAGCGGAAGATGAACTCGAACTGAAAACTAAACATTTACAAATCATTCCTCCCCCCAACCCAATCCAATTTTAAACTATTCTTCATCACTTCTAGTCCACCATGGGCACTGGAAGGTAGCCCCTAAGCCACCTGTTGTCAGAGGAATGTCACAGTGAATCCAATAATCACAGGTGTTACATGCAGCCCAGTCAATGTCATCTTCTTATAGAAATAAATGGACAGGAATCGCAAAAATTGCGTCGTGGCGCTCTGTGGTGCATCTAAAATAAAATCAGTTTAGTAGGAAAATTATAATACGTGTGTAAACGGTGTTACGTAAATAAGGGGGACAAAATTGGATAACCCCATATTTACATTTAATAACACGAACTTAGCAAAAAAAAACAACAACAACAAAACTAGCAGACTATACATAGACTTATAAGAAGGTGGCAATAAATAAAATTGAATTGAATTGAATTGAATTGGCGAAAATACAGTCCTAGCGGGAATAGATGCACTGACCAAATTATAACCTCTTTGCTACTGAACGGCTACATTTACGGGTTTACCTGTAGACACGCTGCTCTCTGGCATCACACTGCATGGGGTTGTCAAAGAATGGAAAGCAGAATTCCGTAACGGGGATGAAACGAGAGAAACACCACAATCTTGTTCATATCCTCTACTGCCAGTAATCGCCGTCATCCGTTTGTAGCTAGTTTCTCTCTGGATACATGGTGGAGACTCTGGAAGAACTCAGTCTCATCCCCCCTCCCCAAAAAAAACTTTTTTATTCCCCAAAAAATGGAAAAAAGGGAAGAGGAAAAAATTCTAATATATCCACCATTCCACCACGATGTAATATATTTCTAAAGATTAACCAGAATAACAATAACAAAGAATTTCCAAGAATTTCATTACCTTCCTGATTCATGTTTGTTCAAATCATACGATAACAAAATGAAACACTATAATATTGTTGGGTTAGAATGACGTAGGTTCTAATGTAAATACTGTACTGTATGAGGGAACAGGTATGGCCGAGTAATACGCATCTACATGTTCCGGGTGCTAATAAGAATCCTTTTGTAAGATCTTCCGGGATTACAGCAAAGGCATTATAGAAATGAACTGATCTGAGTGCAGCTCCTTCCAATCCCTCTTTTTTTTCAACGCATTCTGTTATTGATGCACAAACCTTGTCGGCATATTTTATTTTTCTGCCAGCACCTTCTTATTTCTGTGTTGACAAAGATCCTGTGACACATGATAAGAGGTAATTCTATCTTCTTAAGGAACAGAAATTACACTTGACCTCGGTGGTTTGACTGAGAATGAAAAGAATTTGCAAAGAGATCATGAAATTTCGTGACTTCCCCAGGTACGTAAATTCAGTGGGGGATTTTTATAAGATCTATTCTAGTAAGTAGTTATAGTTCCTGCTCCATTCTTTATAAAATGGGCATCATTCTCTTGACGACCAACAGACAGTGGCGCCGACTTGGGCAGACGGTTCTCGTTTCCTCAGGGCATGTTTTAGGTCATTTGGCTATAACGAGGTCATTTGGATATAACGAATTGGCCTAGATGCTCTCAGGACGAGTGCATTCGCTGTCAGACTGCCAACCAAAAATCCAGCAAAGAGTAACCTTTAGGGCAGTAGCAGATTGCAGAAAGATCAATGATCTGTACTCTATAAGGAGAGGCATTTTGCTGATCTGAAGGTACTGTGGAATTCTAATATAACGAGAGGTCTTTTGAACTTTGCTCCTTATAGCTTCTAAAGGGGCTGTGCCGACAAGGTACGAGTGAACCAATGCTTCGGCCAGATCATTACTTCATAATTATTATTATTATATTGATTACAAAACTCCATCTATTGTGCGTTGTAGTTAGTTAATACTTTTCATTTTGTATGTTTTTCTTCTTACAACACCACATCCCACATTTATATTATATAATATTGATAACAATAGCCATATTGTTGACAACGAGGTATGATAAATCGATATAAGATGCCTTTTGACGGCTGTCCCGCGTAAGTTCGAATAAAGGAAAAATATCTGCAGCTGGGAAGATACAGTGGAATTTTGATATAACGCGAAGGTCTTTTGAACTTGCTCGTCGTGGCCATGTCGCCATATACTGTTGAAGACGTGCCTTTGTTTTGATATGATTTATGGATTTAAGATGTCATTATACCACTTTAGTTTGAATAAGCGGGGGAAAATGGTGGGGAAGGGGGGAGAGAGATAAATATTTTCATTTTCAAGAAATTCAGCCAACGAGCGATAATATACGGAGAGTGGCATCCGGTTTACACTAAAGCTTAGACTAGGCCTACTTGGACACATAGAATGATTCAAACTAAGATAATAATAATAGGAGGAAAATTGCAACAACAACAGTAACGATAATGCAGTCAACTCTAATTAATCACAACTCTCGAGAAGCATGGAAAAAGTTGCGATTGAAAGGAGTTGCCATTATTCAGTGACTTTTACACAGAATTGTAGCGATTTGTTATATCCAAGCTGTTGCGATTAAGTGGGAATTGGGAATATTCGGACTGTGATTAGAGTAGACATAAATAATGAATGGTGTAGGGATAGCGGAACGGAGCGGCAGGGGAAAGAGAGTGACAGATCAGCAATGAGTAAGTAGCCAGCATGATACTGAAAATCAATTTCTGTCTAAATAGCGTCTTTGCTGTTTATAGATACTGTAGTCTTGTGGTTATCTAATTGCAGATTCTTCAATCAGTTATGAAATGTGTATAAGTCGATAGGCATTTTTAGTGTCAAACCTAGACTGTTTTTGTTTTGCTTTGTTTTGATTTTTTTTTGTTTTTTGTAAAGTTAACACTCACTTTATTAGTTCATTATTTTTGCTACTCTTTCGTTCTAGATCGACCACATGTACCTCTGCCACAATGTCAGTGGTCATTCGATCATCCCTGCTTATCTCCTTCCTGGTGTGCTGCGTCTATGGTCATGGTCGACTCGTAGAGCCACCCTCAAGAGCTACTATGTGGAGGTTGGGATACAACACACCTGTAAACTACAATGATAACGAATTATTCTGCGGAGGTTTTTGGGTAGGTTGAATCTGCTTCTCAGCTTCTGTATAATGTACTCATGTAATACTGTATTGTATTGTATTGTATTGTATTGTATTGTATTGTATTGTATTGTATTGTATTGTATTGTATTGTATTGTATTGTATTGTGAAATCATGCTGACCTTTGGCCTAATAAAACCTTTGAACTTCAACTATAATTGTATGAAAAATGATTATTTTAGTTTTGCTTCTGGCCTCTTCTAAAGCAATATTCTCAGAGAGGACAACATTCCAGTCTTGACAATGCACCACACTGTCATAAACCGGAAAGGATATAATAAGCAAAACAGTCTGACCTATTCTCTTGTCAGTCCGTAGCGTATCGTGCTTTCTATAATATCCGAATTACTCCTTTATATCATAGTCTTCTCCATTTCTTTTTTTTTAAATTTTAATGAATCGAAAAAAAAAAGTATTTTGAACTCCGGGAACACAAGGATAAGAAGGACGTGCAACTGAAATGGATGAGATAAGATAATATAAGATAAAATAAAATAAGGTATGATAAGTTAAAATAGTTGTCCATACAGGCACATTGTCTTATTTACTAGCACATGCACATACCCAAAATACTTAAAACACTGACTCATAACTAAACTAATTTTACACACACACACACACACACAAGAAGCAAAGTTCTAGCAGGAATCCACTCGGTTCGTTTGAGGCCTGGCCCCTACAGCGTGAAACAGGCGGCCACAGGTGCGAAGTTACTCTTCTTCGTCATGTGATTTTTTTTGAGTGAGTCCTCTCGATAACTTAGATAGCAAAATGTGGTCTAAAATGTAAAGCTAAATTGTCAGGGCAACTGTCTTGTCGTTTCTTAGTTGATAAGTATGACTTACGATGTTTCAGAAACTGTGTTTTAATTTTTTCTTCTTAAAGTTTTGCTAAGATGTTATATCTATGTGTGTTTTTTTATACTGCTATAGGCTAATAAGTATTTATTTCACTCCCTCTTCTTGCTTCCGCTGCCAAATATTCCCTTTAAACTGTCCCCCCCCC